>JAIPRM010000057.1:0-17311 GCA_025469315.1 Stegophylla sp. TES_Ste_2020
TTTGTCAAATTTTGGGTAGTTTTTTCCAAAAAAAACATTGAAGAATTGAGAAATTCAAAAAATGACCTCTTTAAAGTACAATCTAGAGGCAAATCGGGTTTCAAAAAGTTATTGATCGAAACTTTTGAACAAGTATTTCTATACGAAAAGTTGTACACAGAAAAAAAAAAAATAATAAAATAAACATCATTGTAAAAACACTAGCTTCATCACTTCGTTCAGAATCTAAAAGGACACCTAGATACTAGAAATTGGTACTTCGATGATTGAGTTTTAATTGTTTTTTCTCAAAAATCGCTAGTCTGCAAATTGAGGAAAATCCATCGTGGCACCTCCTCGCCCCCAATTAAATTAGTCCTTGACTTGTTCCTGCGTAGGAACTAAAAAAGTATTTGGAATAACTTGGCAGAGAAACATGTCAAAATGTACAATATTTTCTTCATAAACTTGGTATATAAAATAACCAGTAATTTTCAGTATTTAAAGAAGCTGTTTGAGTTACGAATTTGTGACAAAAATACAACGGGTTCATGTAACACACCGTGGTATCTGCAATTTTGGTTGTTATGAATATTGGTTATACTAACCAATTTTTGCGGTTGCCCTGCGTTGGTCGTTATCAAGGATTTTCTCTGTATTCGGTTTTACTCTCGTTAGTGTAACAAAACAAAAAAAAAAAAAAACAAAATTACAATAAAAGACCGTCGTCGTCATCATGTCAGCCGCACGCATTATATTATTATTGTGTTATTATTTCGCCATGAAATACCGCACTCCCACTACCCTGGTAGATTTTTGACGAAAAAGCAAAGCTGTAAGTGCGTGTGTGTCTGTGTACGCCTACTATAATAGTAGTAACGCTGTCGAGGCAAACGTAATAATATTACATTCGTTGTTTATACACGAGCGAATTTTTTTTTTTGTCTATGGTACAAAAATGTGTTTGAAAAATCGTATACACCACCTAGTAAACACTATATATTAATCATCGTAGGTACAATACGCGCACGCCATGGGCGGCTTTCCGTGTCAGGTAGTATGGGCAAAGTAAAAGTCCAATGTGAAATGAAAAAAATTATGGCGTATGAATTATATGCGCAGTAGATACGTGGGTTACAAACGTTTTTTTTTTTTTTTTTTTTTAACACTAATGGAAAAAAATGCAATGCACACACAGTTTTGTAGAATTTTTATTTTATTTAAATAACAACAAATTTTCATCTAGATATAGCAAAAACTTTTAAATCGAAATTTAAAACCTACAAATCAAATTTGTAGAAAATTATAAGTTTAATGATATTATTATTCTGCACTTGTTCGTTTGTCACAGACAATTAAAAGATTCAATAGAAAAACCAATAGCAACTATTTTTATCATATACTTACTCCTTTCCCTCCCCCCCCCCCGTTAGAAATAAGATTATTGTATTCTAAAATGTTAATTAAATAATTTAACTACCTTGATTTTAGTTCAAATATAATTTAAAATCCAAAACTTTGTTATGAAGAGAAATCAAAGTGGTCAAAGTAAAATAAAATATCATCATTCAAATGCTAAATAATACCTGTGAGAAATAGTGCTGGTTATATACTATGACATTCTTATTCCATTCACAAGATACATATTTTATATTCTTATATTTCAAAACTAATTAATTAAATTAAAAAAAAAAAAAAAAAATACTAATCTTCTAAGTCAGTAGATATACATACATACATATATATTCGTTTTATTAAAAAATAATAAACATCTGAAGAAATAATATTAATTTAAATGAATCATTAGTATCGTGGTATAACAAACATCTAATGAATTAGGCAGTTTGTTTCATTTTTTCTATTGTTACCAGTAGGGAAATGGCTTAATTAGCATCTACATCTTATTTAAAAATACACAATTAAATAGAAAGTGTTCTACAAAATGTTTTAATTTTTGTTACACTCATGCGAAATTTTCACAAGAAGACTACAAACTCATTTTTTTTTTTTTGATGAAATTATGTATTATAAGTTTTATTAAAATTAATAGTTTTCGAAATTTTAAACAGTGTTAACAGCAATGATATTAAAATCCAGAATCTGTAGTATGATAAAATTGTATTTAAATATTAATTAGCTGGATCTTAAATTAATGATTTTACAAGATATAAAATTTTCTAACCGGGTATTTGTAAAAGAAGTAATTAAATTTTATAATTTATAGCTATTTACATGAAGTTTTGATTGGTACCAAGAATTTCGGTCATATTCATTTAGATGTGTGAACTAAAACAAGTAAAAATCCTCTTAAGATCATAAAAATGTATTTTTAAAGCTTATAAACTTAACCATATTATTATGAAATGTCTAGTACACTAATATCAATTAAAGATGTTTTGTACATGCTACTTATAATATTCCCAACTAGTCTAAAAGTATACAAAAATAATCATAACTATTTTTGATTAACTACAATAATATGATAGACGTGTTTACCAATTATCAAAAAATACTAATCGATTTACTTTATCTAATAAACACATTTATATACGCAACATCGTGTAAAATATTTTTAAAAGTATGAAATTGATAAAAATGTCATGCATGAAATAAAAAATGAAAATAATAACACGAAAAGTCAAAATATGACCTAAAAAAAAGTGTCAGGAGGTGCAAAATAAAAGTTTCAAATTAAATACTTTGATTTATGATTTGAACTTTGTCAACAAGTCAACAAAAAAAGTATATACGACGTATTCATAGCCCTAGTTTTCTTTCACGATTATTATCACTATAATATCTTCTGTAAACATAACATATATTATATATAATATGGAATTGAATAAAAATTATTTTAATAATATACACAAAACCCAAATGCAATAACTTCCAAACGTTTTTGAACGAACCACGTGAATCTAGAATTTTAATTTGTCAACATTTTGATGAGGATTGTATGTATATAACTGATCAATAAAAAAAAAAACATTATTATATATAACAACTGATAACAGATTATAACAATTATTATAAATACTAATTATAGATTTTGAGAAAAGTAATAGGTGTAAAAAAAAAAAAAATTTAGGTATATTTAAGACTGTCGCCTGGCAAATGGTTATATTTAACGCCAGAGGTGGTAAATAAGTGGCACTAGAGAGATTTTTAATGGTTCAACTGAGATTTCAGTAAACCTTTTCAGGTATAAATTTTAGGAAATTGAAGAATATATTCGGTTTTCATAGATGTGTGTTTTTGTGTGCCTGTTACCTCGGATTTGGATGACAAAACTCATCTAAAAGTTTCATTTAGCCCCTCTTTATACTGAGCATTTCTTTTGCTTGGTACTGTAGAGAGGTTACTTTTTAAAATTTTCAAAAATTTAGAAAAGTTGTAGAAAATCTGAGCAAAAAAAGGTTAAATTCAGATTTTTAACGCAAATGTTCATAAAAATCGACTTTAGTTATTAAGTTATGCTACCAAAAATAATGATTAAATAAATTTGCCTTTGTGATAAATTAGCAACATATTTATTATTAGTGTTCTACAGATTAAATAAAATGCATTGTGTTTAGAAAAATAGTATTTGGCATGGATGAATTAATTTCATTAAATTTCATCTTCTTTTGGCACGTTCATCAAATTGTATTTACCATCCCTGTTTAACGTAATACAAAAATCAAGAACGAGGAAATAGAATATAAAATTCAGGTTCAGTGAATGGGCATTTTAGAAACAGTGCGTTTACTCACAAATTAATTTTTATTAACGAAATATCGTGAGTCCGTTCAACCAATTACGAATAAATACGCAATTCAATGTGATACATAACATGAAAGAAGCCCTAATTAATTAGTCTTTCAAATAGTTAATACAATTCGTTTCAATTTTAGTAATAATTATCTAATTTTCAAGTGAATACCATTGATAAACGAATAGTTCTTCGTGTGATGTTTTACTCGTAAAACTCGTAACTGGAAGTGAGTTTTGAAGAAAATAATCAATGTACTTTCCACAGAACATATAATTATTATAACATCTGTGGATTGTATTGATGGGAAAAAACATTCTCGACTCTCCAAATAACAAAAATTTAACGTACGTTTTACCTTAAATATTGAATCGAAGAAAGTCTAAGTCAGCGCTTCTCAAAAATTTTATAATGCGACTTCCTTAATTTAATGTCATATTGTTATATGACCCTAAAGTTAAATGTAAAATTTCTTTTCGTTATCAGAATTATTGTTAAAATAATACAAGCATATTTTTTTTTCTTAATTTAATTAAAGCTTAAAAAATTAATTGTTGAACCCATTAAAAACACAGGTGAAATAAAATACAGTAAATGCATTTATATATAATATAATAATAATTTTAAATTTTAAATATAAAAACACTAATAATAACAAGTCAAAATGAAAAATACCATTTTAATTCAATGGGTGGGCTTGTATGTTTCTCCATAAAATCCGGTATGATGTTTGATGTTTTTGATTTTTTCTGTTTATAGGTAACATAAAATAAATACTTAAAAATATTTGACGGTCCTCTGTAATATACGTATGGTGAAGCCCACTAAGTGGCCGCGGCCAACAGTTTGAGAAGCACTGATCTAAGACTTTTCAAATTAACTCTATCTTTATAACATTTAAAATAATATACATACTACATAGATATATCTAAGTATGTCTGTTAGTAAAATATTTGTAAGTCGCTTTTAACTGAATAAATTTCATAAGGTTGAAGTTTTTTCCACTATAATAATTACTATTCATTGTATATATTCAATTACATTATAGTAAATAATAGTGTATTAAGTGCATTGTAATTAACGTACGTTCCCTTCAATCTGATTTTCACAATTTTTTTTTTTTTTTTTGTGCCAATAATTAGTGCTCAAATAATGTGTCAATTCTTTTAAATTTTTGTTATGTCCGATCCCCTAACAAATTAAATGATAATCTGTAGTATCTACTTCATAATTATTACTGTCATAATACTCCATGAAAAATTGTACGGGCATAATATTATTAATTTCTCAGCGATTAGGCTTCTTTTTACGGATTTTCACTGACTGGAATTAGCAGTGTAGCTACTCGTTTACTTACTATATTTTTAATTTTAAAACTTCACGCATTTTCAAATGAAAATTTAAATGTACCAAGAAGATTATCACGGACTATTTAAACTAATTCTCTATATATAAGGATTATCGTACATATAAATTATTCACTATGCCTGATTTCATAGTTATTAATTTGGTCCAACGCTTTCGTTAGTAATTGTTAAATATATTTTTAAGCGCAATTATTTTAGGGATTACAACAAAGTAACAATCTCGTTAAAATCGAATTTCCGTCAGTTTTCACTTTTTTTTTTTTTTTTTACTCGAAATTATAGTAAGTTTCAGCAAAACATGCTGCTATAAACTAAATACTTCTATGTCTATCACGAAGTATTCTTAGCACTCTTGGATTAATAATAATCTGTCACTACCTATACATAGCTCGCCCGAATGCTTTTTTTTCTATTCTATTAATTAGAACTTTGGTGGAAAAGTTTTTTCCTTGTTTTATTCATCGACGAATTTATAATTTCCATAAACTTTAATACAATGTCAATTATTCATAACACAACGTCCCAAATTGAGATGACAGTCATTAATTAAATTGAACTATTACTGGTATGAAATTCATTAATCTCTAGTTATTGTGTTGAAAATTTATTCGACGAATGAAAAATGAGTAAAATATTCTACGGTTAAATGTATTTTAAAAGTATTCGATAATATCGTTTCGAAATGGTAATTTAAAAAATATTTCCTTTCGCGGAAAAATAAAAATCGGTTTACAATTATATATTTGCGATAATTACCATAAAACGGGATGTGCACAATAAAAATAATTAAATTCAATACATCAAATTAACGACGATCGGTTGACACTTTTTTAACACTATAGGTTTACAAATGAGGAAAATAAATTAAATAGTCTTCAAATATAATATAAGAAATTCCGAATGATTTATGGTTTATTTTTTCCAAAGACACGTTTTTACATGAAATATTGCGATTTTAACATAACTACACCTATCTGATTAAAGAAATATGAGTTGAAACGTTGTTTTTTCAATTTATTTTCTTATACTTAAAATGTGTCACGTGTGATCGAGTAAGTTAGATATTTTATTTTTTGTACACATTCATAATGGGTTAAAAAATAAAATGTTTTGAACATTTTGAATTAAACGAAAAGTTGTGAAATGATCATACATCGAATAAACAAAATGATTTAACACAATCACCTTAAATAACTCTTTTAAAATAATTTATCGTATCACGTTCTTAAATAAAATAAAATTACTTAATTTTCAATAACATTATTTAGATTTCTGACGATGCGTGAAACCATTCATTTTGATGTAGGTATAATGTTTTTATCAAATATAATATTATATTAATTCAAAGTTTTCTTACATCAAAATATTTTTTTATATTTTGAATTATATCTATCTATATTTTGGATGTTTTTCTCAAATTTCCGGAAAACTATTGAGAATTTCAAAAAATGACCAATAAATGACGACTGAAGATTTGTTGACCTTTTTTTTTATACTTGTTTTGTTGTTTTTAAATAATAAACAAAAAAAAAAAGGTCATATTATTTTAAATCTTCAGTTACTGCTTAAACCAATAATGTACGTTTTGGTATGACCAACTTTTTTCGTAATAATAATAATAATAAAATTATAATAAACACTCAAAGGAGGGGGGGTAGTCATCCCATTTCTTTCCCTCTTTGGATCTGCCGTTAAAGTTCCGTTAAAACAAAAAAAAAAAAAAAAATACGAAGAAAACCACGAGAAATTTTGCGAGCCTGAGAAGTTATGTGCGTACCCCCCCCTCCCGACTCGTTGTTCATGATAACAATTGGTAGTTTTTATGGAATAAAAAGTTGAAAATTCATTTCCCCGGTAAAACAATGAAATATTTACCTTTTATGCAAAGTTTATTTTAAATAATATTGACTGTTGTCGAGTAAACATGTTTTTATTGTAAAAATAATATTGCAAAATACAATGCGAACGAGCATTGTTCGTTGAAATAATAAATACGCCAATAATGATACTGCAACGTTTTGTTGGCGAACGAAAGTAATTCGATATTATTATTTTTACACGTCGAATAAGCGTTTTTTTTTTTTTTTTTTTTTTTTGTAATTTAATCACAACTACTCGATCAATACTACAGTGATTATACTTTAATTATTATCAATCGATGATTAGTACACACTATATTATTATTATTATTATTATTATTATTATTGTTATGCGATAAAACGCTCAAACGATTGCCATTTTATCACCAACGTTTAATCCCGCGGGAATGGAGTTCCGCGCGTGTTCTCGGCGGTAAACTCTCTGTAAACTAATATACATATTGTGCTCTTCAATCGCTGGGGCGGCATTCGACGCGCGCCACATACGTGTTCCGAATCCCGTGCGTTTCAGAGCGCCTTAGATTTATTTTGGATCCTAATAAAACACTCGGCGGCGGTGGCTCGATAATTCCTCCGAGGTATTTGCGTAATGATGAATGTTTTATCAGAGAACTTCTTCGGGCCCGAGAAAACTCTCGTAACGCGCGCGCGCGCGTTTATTTATTTCCAACACAATATACCATATTCAAGAAAACAAAATACAGGACAGAAATATTTTTCATAATATTTTTAAATAAATAAGTATTTATTATATATGTATATATTTATGTCATTGAATCGTGACAAAAATATGATTTTTAAACTACCTATTATAACTACCTATTTAAACACATAAAAGCATTATTTTGAAAAACGTAAAGTAACACAATGGAAACTAAATTGATACTTTTTAAAATTTCTTCAAATCCTTTATTCATGATGCATATTGGAGACTTTACTTTTTTTAAAAAAAAAACTTGTTAATTCATTTTACGATTATAATTGATCTAATGGTATCTAAAAGATTTCTAGATGCTTCCATTATTTTATTCAATAATTTCATTTCGAAAATTTCAAAAATTTTAAATCAACATCAAGTCAAAAAACTGGATTAATATGGGACAGACTTGAAATTACGGGACAAAAAGCGTCCTGAGAGAAGTTTGTCAGGACAACAGGACACAGAGCCGAAATAAAGGACAATCCTGTATAAAACAGGACGTATGGTCACCCTAATATAATACCTAAATAGAGTATAATATTCTATACGTGTCATTCGGTTATGTTATGCGAGCTTTTTGTATTTTATTCGAAGCGCCTAGAGACGAACGAACGTAGAAAGCAGTTCCATTTTAGATTCTGGACGAAGTGAAGAAGCTAGTGTTTTTACTAGGGATGGGTTCTCGAACTCTTCGAACCCTTGAACACCTCAAACTTTAAGAAATTCGAACAGTTCGAAGTTCGAGAAAAAAATAAATTCGAATTCGAATTCGAATAGTTCGAGTTCGAGTTTTTGAATTGTTTAATCAGCAGATTTTTTTTCCCTGTTACACTGTCAACGCCGTTTTCTTTCAAATTATTGAAAAATTAACGTGTTAATAAGTGTGGTTAAATAATATTTTTAATTTTTTTGCATTTTTATTTTTTTTTTCTGTATACATTTTTTCGCACGGTAATTACTTGTCCAAAAGGTTGGACCAGTAACTTTTTGAAATAGGATTTTTATTGATAAATAATACGACTAATATTGTTATTATTGATAAATTTTCAAATGTTTTAATTTTTTTGAAGTTTGAGAAAGTTCGAAAATTCGAAGATAGTTCGAACAAAAATTCAAATTCGAGTTCAAGTTTTTTAAATTTTGAAAATGTGAAAAAAAATTTTGGAAATTTTTCTAACATATTTTTTCTCATTTATTTTTTATATTATTAACTTCCCTCGCACAGAATCGTTTTATTGAAGAAATGATTTATTGTTTCTTTAAAATTCAATACACTCGTCAAGAGAATCCCACCTTTCGTGCGTAAAATGTATAATATTATGTTTTTCATTACAATAATATATACGACGAAAACGAAAGGTTTTAATAATAACTTATATAATGCTGTTGTGATGTGAAAAAAAAAAAAGGTACACTGACGGTTTTAATCGCATTAAACACTTTAAACAACGAACAAAAATATGTTCGTTATACACTCGAGTATTTTCTGATAATTATCAACGGCCTTAATTGATGTTTTGTGTTTTTTGAACGGATCGGCCAAAGTGGTTTTCCGAATTCGGTTACCTTTTCGATATCAGCTAGTCACAAGAAAACCGACGTTTCTATCCTGTCCACAATAATAATAATATGAAACCGCAGAGATATAATGTGGGAAATTACATAAAATAGTTTCATAATAAAAATGTATTGTTAAGTTTAAAGTTTTTCACAAATTTTATACCTTGTTAAAAAGTATATATATGCGTATAAGTAATTTCTATGTGGAAATGGGCATACTTAAAAATAAAATAAGAAATGAACATTATTGTAAAAAAGTTATCTTCTTCGCTCTACTCAGAATTTAAAATCGCGGTTCAACAAAGCACAACGACGGCGTGTAATAACATTGCATAAATGTTAATTTTTTATTTTATCAAATAATACGATATTCAGAATTATTATGAAAACGTCTTTAGAGTCTATTATATTATGGTCACCCGAGAGATTACCATATTGCATTGTCTTCGGGGTCGAACTTTTGAAAACCTTTGCACTTAAAAGAGCGGAATAAATCTTTTCGCTTCCACTTTCTCGGGTTTAATTTTTTCTTTCTTTTACTTTTATTGCAAATTCGTTGTACGAAAATTGTTTCGGGGAACCGTAAACGTACAACTTCATATTTATTATATTATACACACACACACACATATATACTGCTGCTACGTATTTATATAACAAAAACAAACTCGGTAGAAACTGATTTGTGGAAATTGCATTTGGTTCGTGAAACCCAACACGATTGGATACTGACATGCCAGTTGTATTGTGGCTGTGTAGGTAATGTGATATTGCTGTATTAACTCGATTTCCTAGGCTTTTGCCACCAAGAGGTTATTTACTTCGGTCCAATTGTATCGCACTCAAAGACATAATATAATGTTATATTTCGCGGCACATAATTTAAATACAACAAAAGTTTTTGAAATTTATAAATGTATTTAAAAGTCAGAACTCTCATTTTAAGCTAAATCTTATAACGGATAATGTTATGTATATAATATGACTTCGTATTTCGCTGTACATTTACTGTATGTATTTACTAAGTTGTGGACTATCAATAATTTTATTAGTTTTATAAAATGCGTTTTTAAAGAATAAAGATTCATTATTGAATTTAAGTGTCTTATTGTGATGCAGTAACAAATAATATAATGTATAAAAAGTTAAGTTAAACCTGAAATAAGCATGGTATTCAATGAAATAAAAAAATTGAAAATTTCAGTGATATACACATAGTGCTAGACAATGAAACTAAAGAATTTTATTGAATCTTTTAAATTTCATGAGATTGATTTTGTTTGAGATTCACTTTCGTGCACTTTTTTGCTTTCGTAAATACTATTTATAATAATTATCATTAAAAACGTATAAACGGCAATGGCATACGTTAAACTGAGTCTAAACACTTTAAAAATTTAAATTTCACGCATGACAAAGTATGGAGTTCTGAAATAAAAGTATATTGTCGCTTACAACTTTGGCGATAGAATTATTATTATTTTGGTCATGCCGGAGTCATAAAATTCCAAACTTTAGTAGGTGCATTTTAATTACTAACAATTTAAACGAAAACTGATGATAATTATACTAGTATGGAACAAGTAGATACTTTAACGATGCCGTGCTGTATTCATGAATCCCTAATGCGACCAGTGCAAATTAGTAATATGCAATTATGTGGGTTGTAACCCGTTTAATCGTGTATAATATTAAAGAAATAGAATACCTTCGGAAATTGGTGAAAATTATAATACAGTTAATATAATATTTCTTCTATTAATATTAAGATCACGCAACTGTTAGAATGGAGTACTACGGTGCGGTACAGTTTAAGATAAAAAAAATAAATACTTTTTCGGTTGATATTTTTGAACAAAACGTCGTCAGCCAAAAATACAGTTATCTAGTTGTTATAGTAAAACAATTCGGTTCGAACGAAATCATATATTTCGACAGCTGATCACCTACTCATAAATTCCTGAAAATGGATTTAATATAATAAAATAAAATCGGTCGTTATTCCTATGGCCGGCAGTAGGTAGAGGTCAATAATTGTGTAATAAGTAAAAACAGGTTAAATCTTAATCATAGACTGTCCGTTAGCCGCGGGTGATCAATTTCCATCAATCAATTATTACTTTTTTTTTTTTTTCACCGTGTCAATATAGAATTCGGAATTCCGATGAAATTCAACTTGGCAAACAGTGAATTATTTATCGTTTTTACACATTTTCCTGTATATAGGTACTACGACGACGACAATAATTATTATAATTAAACGACAATGCGAGGTGTACAATAGCTTGCAAATTGTGTTTAGTGAGGTAAAAATTAAATTCACGTACTAGGTACTCTCACTAATAATATAATAAAGGTTATTAGATATATAATAATATATGACGGCGACGTTCGCCGTAATGATACAGCTCTACAATCCAAATTGTGTTTACTTAAAAATAGACAATTACTAGTGATTAACATGTGAAATATATGCGTGTCATGTGCATATTATACGTCATGTTAAACACACACGCATACGTCTATTTTTAAAAGCCTCTTAGTTTTTTTTTTTTTTTTATTTTACTATATACTTTTTATTTATTTTTTTCTGCGTGTGCGGAGTTGACGAAGGTGTGGAAAGTGTAGGAGACGTGCGTGGGATATATTTAAACAGTATAATATTATATACTGTAATCCATATGGAGATTTCGTTTCTAACATTCCGTCGCGGAAGTGAATACAACTGGTTAATTTAGTTTTCATTACTTAATTAAAAAAGAATCAGACCGCGAATATCAGTTTATAGCATCGTTTTGTGCGCGTCTAAAAGCGCTCGTTGAAACACTTCCAGTATACGAATTAAATTTTTAAAAAAAAAACGGATTTCCTTATTCGTCATAATTTTAAAATTAGGTCATGCTGATGTTGTGACGTATATCGCGTTTTGCACGAACATCCGATAGAAAGGAATTATTCTTTAAAAACAATTTTTTAAATCTCGCGTTTTTTACAAAATGGTAGTTTTATCGCTTTCGCGGTTCGACTTTTTTGAAGAAAATATATTCTCTTTTAATCGCACTTTGAGTTCGTCAGACAGTAAGTACCCCTCACTAGTCAATCGATAATAATAATAATAAAACAGCAGTTCAATGGAGATATTGAATTACTTTTCAAGTGTATGTCCTTGTCGACTCTCTCGAATGGGGATGGTAAATCATCATACTGCGTGCAATTACGTAACAAAATCTAAGTAGGTAGGTACCTATAATAGGACACTATAATATTATCGAGTCGTTTTGATCATGCGTTTTATAAAATAACTGTAGAAATATTTTTGTTGAAACGCATAGAGCATAATATTTATTTATTTACATAATATATAATGTGTTATGAACACGTGCAAGTGCATTTAAGTGCAATCATAAACAGTATTGTGTTCTCATACGTAAACCAGAATAAAAATATATACATAAATATATATATATTTAAATGATATCTTTATTATTCATATTCGTACACTTTGTCGAGCACGGATTAGAACCATGAAGATTTCATTTAGATAGATTCAGTATTATTCGTCCGTGTATAAATCAAGTGTGTCCTTCGAACATAATACACGCACACACACGTCGTTTTGTCTATATATAGTATATATAATACAATAATATGCAATTCAAGCTTTATCATATAGACGTATAAAATTTAGAATGATATTGATAGAAACTACGATTTCTCATATGACACTATTATATAGAACGGACAGAAGAAATGATGTAATCTTAGACTTATATCCATAACAAAATTATAATTTCTAATTTAATTTTCATTCAGATGATTATTATGCGTTGATAACTGAAAAATAGGAATACGTAGAAACTTTTGTTGTAGTTAGTACGTTTTTCATTAATCATTCAAAACATAACTAAGCTATACACACATTTTTTTCATAAGCATAGAAGTTTCATAATTATTTTATTATTTTGTATATTTTGAGATTTTATCTATTTCACTCATTTTTCAACATTTAATATGAACACTTTCATGATATAGAAATAAATATGTACATTTTTAAAAATATTATTTGGTATTTGGTTTATCTGGGCAAGCTCAAAAAGAAAAAAAATAAGAACTTACCAAACGCAAATTTAATTTTAAAATATTTTTTTTTTTTTTTTTATAGTAAAATAAATAGTAAAATAAAAAATTTAATTTTTAAAGAACATATTTAAGCATTTTTGAGTAGATTTCGATGATTTTATAAATGTGCATATTTGGTACATTTGTATTGTTTATACATGCATATTTTATGGTATATTATAGAATATAGAGCTGATCTCTATCCTTATTGATTAATATAATAATAATTTCAAAATAACTGATAAACATTTTAAATATAATAAACAAAATATTCTGTACCATCAAAATACAAAATGTGTTTGCATATAAAGCGATAGGACTTAGTTTTCGTTATTACGGTTAAAATAATTATTATATAATGTAATATATTGAATAATTATGTCAATAAAAATTTTAATATTTCATAATTATAACTGTAAAATAAAATAAAAAGTAATAATATGCTCTCAATATAAAAAATTAATTCCAACATGGTCAACAACTTAACATTATGAAAAGAAATCACGTATTACTCAAAAAAAAAAAAAAAAAGTTCAATATATTCATATATCTTTTTTCGCCTCATACAAATACTAGTTATTCTCGCATAGCCTCAAGACTAATAAGTTTACCACACACACACACACAAAACTCTGTATGTGGAGGAAATTTACGTGTTTTCTTTTTGTATAATATCATCTTTACAGCGGCGTTATTATTCATTCGGTGAACATATTAAAACGACATTGGGGGGGGGAAATAATAAACAAAAGAATGGCAGGTGATTTTGTGTTTTCATGCGCGAAGAAAGGGAAGGAGTTAAATGGATTGGACCGATTAGTGTGGGTAGGCGAATTTCGTACTACCTGTTTGACGGGGGACCATTACGTATACGTGTACACAACGGTGGGCTGAACACACGTATACGCCACCGCGGCGCGGTCGATCAATTTCTAGGGTACGCGCAAAGGCGCGCGCGTTTATAAAAAAAGAAAAAAAAAAAAGGGTAACCGTTTTGTGTCATTTTTATACGAGCACATCATCCGCGCGACGACGTGATGGTCTCGGGACGTGCGCCCAATACGTCTACACCGCGGGCCCGCGACATGCGATGTTTCTCGCGTAGAAAAATCCCAAGTTTTATCTCCTCGATTATTTGCACCACTTTCGTTGTACACTGTATTATGCACTGCGGTTCCGGACGGTTACCGTATTTTTTACGCCAAAGGGGTCGTCGTCGTCGTGGTATTATTCTCGACGACGTGAACGCACTTACACCGTCGCAACCGTTTTTTACGCCATTTATACGTCATTTATACGTAGTAACAACTGTCTACTACTACACGCACTGCTGGGACGCCCGCAGAGGATTGACCGCCAGTCGTGAGTGCGAAATAGTTAATATTATTATGAGTCGCGAGGGTCTACCTACGCCTACGCCATAAGCACAATTAGAGGGGGGCTGTAGGGGCTAAGCCCGCTTAAAACAACGCAAAGCCTTCCCCACCCAGACTTTTTGAGAATTACATAAGGTCAATGCCTTTTTGAGGGGGCTAAATCAATCAAATTAACACAGAGGTTCTCAAACTTTTTAGGCCAGGCCCCCCCACTTTGATCAAATCCAGACAAGGGCCCCCTCATAAAAATAATTTTAATAGTTATGTTTAGTGTACCAAAAAGTTAAAAACAAACAACAAATATAGGCTAATATTTATACTCAAATAACCAATTTATTTTAAAATAAAATAAGTATATTCATTATGAAAGGTTTTGATCAATCGGTCACTTTTAATATGTGATAGGTGGGCTTTTTTTTTTTCATCACAAAGTTTAGTGAAACGAGGAGAGACTCTTATACACTCTACAGGACAAGATCATTATTATGCAAATTTCACATATCTTTTTCTGTCCTACTAATACAATGCTGATTTTTAAAATCTTTTTGCGTCCCCCTTATAAAGCTTTCGCGGGCCCCTCGACGGTCGTGCCCCATACTTTGAGAACCACTGAATTAATATATTAGCTACGTCCCCCCAAAAATGTTTTCCAAGTTAATAGCCTACCCTACCGCATACCGTTCGTACCCGTTCGAGGATTGTTGTAGTTGCTCCTCGGAAATTAATTACGGTGGCGACTAGAATTTTCGCCGGAGCTCGTTTAGACGAGAACAAAAGTCCTCTACGAAAACACGATATCTCGAACGGTTTTCCAGATACATATTTATAAGGCAAACTGCCGACGCACCAATTTTTCTATAAACGAGCGAATCGTCGTGTTTTGTTTGCTTTTTTGCGTGTTGTATATTGTATAATATGATCGTATGCGAATTTTTGATAACCTCTCCCTCCCTGGCTCCTTCTCCGCAACGGCACCAGCTGTGCGTTTCAAAAAAAAAAAAATAGCGTCACTCGTTAGCGGCATTTCCGTCAAACTCGCATACAAACACGCGCAAACCAAACGCGATTCGATCCTTTATAGTTTCTCTCGGGTATTTATGCGTTATCGCGATCGGCTATTTTAAAAGACTCCCCTCGATTGCGATATTCTCGAACACGTTTGGATCGAAAACCACCCTCAATTTGTTGTCAACATTTTAGGAATATTTGTATAACACAAAATCTCGAAGACTCGTAATTTCATTGTTTACGGTTTCTGAGCAAAGTAAAACCCTTCTTCGTCTGTTTGCCTATCTGACACTTGTATCAATATTTGTGAAGTCATGTTTTTTCATTGTTATCTTATAGTCTGTTGATATTCATATTTGTAAAACATAGTTTTCCTAAACAATATGATTTTTAATAAATTGATACTTGGCATTCACTCACAAAAAACCAAAGCACTATAGAAGAATAAAACTGTATTACAATTAATTCTTTTTTTTTGCGTGGGGGGGATGGAAAATGAGACTTATCTACCTGCGTGTCTTCATATCAAGCTTTGCTCGTGAATATTCACAATACGCGAATTCGGTAGGCGCTTGCCCTCGTAGCAGTACTCTAAGTAGTTGACAGTGAAGTGTTGAGTGGTTTTTTCCGAATTTCGACAATAGAAATCAAATGCAATCACGATCGATTTTCGGTCGCATTTGCATAATACGCGAGATAACCATTTTTTCTTTTCAAATCTCTGGCGGTCCGTCTGCACCTGCATCTGTCCTGATCACACCATCCCCCCCCCGCGTAGGCGGATAGCCGGTATATCCGTTTCGGGTTGATCGATCGAGGGGAGGGGGCGGAAACCGATCAAGGTCGCCAACACATCCGTACGGTATGTGTTGTCCGTCAAACGTGCGGCGGCGCTCAGACGATGGGTATTGTTGTAGTACCCGTCGGCGATGACGGAGGTTTTCGGCGGTCGTGTGCGGCGCACGGTGTACAATTTGGGCGAAACCGGAATACGCGAGGCACGGGCGCACGTTATATTATTAATATTATTTATGTGTGTATTATATTAACAATAATAATATGCGTACACATAGGTACAAATACACACACACTCAAACGACGAACACACATACAAACGCGCGTTTACACGTCATACTTATGGGCGCGTAAGAGGAGGGGGTATGGCCTGAATATCACTACCGTACGGTTGTGTGTGTGTGTGTGTAAACGCGTCCGGTATATAATATGTGTGTGTGTGTGTGTATGCGAACGCGTGTAAACGACCGAGAGGGACTGGTTTTTAGTTGTTGCGCGCCTGCGCATGTGTGCGTGCGCGCGCGCTTGCATCGCGCACAGTCGCTGCTAGTTGCTACCAACCGGCCGCCGCCGAGTGCGTCCCAAAACGGCGGACGCGACGACGACGACGACAACGACGCTCTCCGTTATTTCATTATTGTTATTTTTTACTCTCCGCACGGCAACAGGTAGAACAGTACGCGCGCGTCGCCGCGTTTGTTGCCGCTGCGACGTCTCGTCCGTGTTTGCTTTTGGGTTTTTTTTTTTTTTTTTTTTTTTTTATTTTTATTTTTTTA
>JAIPRM010000057.1:19995-37155 GCA_025469315.1 Stegophylla sp. TES_Ste_2020
GTCATGGCGGTATCTAGAAAAAATTTCAAGGGGGGAGGGGTGAATCTATAACAAAAATGATATAAATGAAAACTTGTATGTTATGGTTAATGGTAATAACTAATAAGTAAAAATTTAGTGCAATTCTAAACTTAACATAAACATTTTGGAGGGGGTTTGAACCCTGAAAACCACCTCCCTGGATACGGCCATGAATAACACGCGCACATTGTGTTCTTCAGGGTACTGTATCGTTTTTTTACAAAAATAATAATATGATTCCGGTGGCCGTTATTATTGTTGTTGTTTTTTTTTTTATTAATAAAACACGTTTTTCGCTTTAAGTATTATAATACGCACGCCGCCGTGTACCTCTCCGCGGTGTCTACTATATTATTATTATTATTATTATGACGTACACTACCGCCATCAGTTTGCATCGTTTTTCGTCGCGTATGTGTGTTGAGCATAGGCGCAAATATGAGTAGGATTGGGGAGTGACTAAGCCCCGTAGATTTTTTGAAAATTGCGCGAGTTTAATGACTTTTTTCGGGGGGAAGGGGGGCTGAATCAAACAAATAAACATAATATTATCCCTACCGACATTTTTATCCTAATCGCGTTTAACTGCTAAGGTGCGCAGAGGGGGATGTCGAGTAGAGCCTCCCCAAATTACACCCGATTTGAGGCTGCAATCAAACTAATTACCGGAAATTCGTAAAAATAAAATATATTTTATTATTAACCGTCTATTAGGCGCGTGATATTGGTCTAACGCGGTCTAACCTACCTATACGTCGTCGTATTGTTATTTTTCATCGAAGCAGACGGCCTTCAACCCCCCCCCCCTTCAGAACGGGCGACTAACGAGAGGGCTAAAGTTAGTTCGCCAATTGCCGCTGATTGTTAGTGGGCGCACATAAAATGTCCGGAACGCAATTTACGTCAAAAAGACATATCGGAGCGGCGCGACTGAGCCGAGGACATATTATTATACGTTTATTATAATGAAAAAAAATAAATAAATAAATGACGACAAATCGGAATACGGCCAAAATCAATACACGCAGCTGCAAGGATAGTGTACAGTGGTGACGTCGGGGTCGAAAAGTGTGTGGCGAGCGGGTAGACCGACTGGAAACATCATTACCGAAATTAAGAGTGAAAAAAGAAATCTTAGAATTATCGAAATCGTTCGTCTCAATCTTCGTTGATGACATGGTTTTTCCGGAACGTCTACTGGCAATGACGCAACGTTTCGTATCCGCACGCACCGCGACCTTTAACGTTTGGCTACTACCCATCGTTATGATATATCTGTCTATGTATTATTAATAGGTTAGGCGATTTCTTTGGAACTGTTGTAATATTATCTGAAGTTCTACTGGACAGATTTGCTTGGTTTTTTTTTTCCTTTTTGCTTGGTGCACACGCTAGCCATCTAATGAGAAAAGTTCATATAATTTATTTATAATCAAGTAAAATACAATGGTGGTCTAAAGGTGGTGGGCTTTATATCTATCTTATAATGTACTAATAATCGAAATAACTTTCATTGGTAAGTAGTTGAGTGATTTTACACCTTTACAAGGAGTGGTCTACTCTATATTTAAAAATTGGTTTAGTATTTCTCGAGATTACATATTTTAAATCAATGTAATTGATATTTCTTATATTTCATTGAATTCAGTAGCCGTGACAACAAAATGATCTAAAAAATGAAGTTGAAGTTTAATGACAACCTCTACATGTAATGTAATAATATAAATTACCGTCTCTCACCGTATTTTTTCTACATTTTTAAGATAAGATTCGGGAACAGCGTGAGAAGAGAGACTGACCCTAAAAGAGAGAGAGAGAGTGAGGAGAAGGGGGCGGGAGAGAGCTTATATTTATAGAAAAAATTAAAAAATTAAAATTTGAAATAAATAATGAGGTCCAACAAGAGGGTTTGTCGATAGTGATTCACCCCGGGCCCGGTATTTTCATGGGGGTCCGTTATGTTTACCGTTACAGCGAAAAAAAGTTGAAAAATGAGGGTCCAATTAGAATTATTTCATTAAACTTAGTGCGATATAATTTATTATCATTGTATTATTTCGATTATTGAACAAAATATCACTGTGGCCTGTTATCTTATACTCCGTATAATATCGTACGCTTAGTGTTTCAAGTAAATAGTACTATAAAGTATGTACCTACATTAAAGTATAATATAGCTATTGTATAATCTCATATTTTGTGGTATAAAGTATATAAAGTACCGAATTTTTTTTACAAATAAATAAAATTTAACATTATTCAAAACAGCATTTTTATTTATTTGTAAAAAAATTCGGTACTTTATACCACAAAATATGAGATTATACAATAGCTATATTATACTTTAATTGATTATATATATATATATATATTGAAAATATAGGGAAAAGGGGACACTAACACCTACTCTCTACGGCCCTGACCTACTACACGGGCGAATTGTTTAGCTGGTATTATACGTCAATAATATACGTACTACAATAATTATTATAGTGCGCCCGTATATTGACCACACGGTGTGCTCGACGTATTAATGTATGCACGTGATTAGACGACGTGTTTGTGAGTTGTGACAGTGAAATAACATAATATTCAGATGTTACAATGATATTATAATGAATTTCGCAATTTAAAAAAAAAAAATTAAATAAATGTCCGCTATAAGTGTATTGCGTTTCTCCGCCATCCCCGTAGGGGTTTAAGTAACTGGCCCGCAACACTAGTAAACAGTAATACCATAAATCTTTCATCACTTACACCTGGTAACCAAAATTACTTTTGGTTACCAGGTACACGTACGCGTGTGTGGTTACTATACCTTTACGGGTTTTTTTTCGCGTTCGGATTCCGTTTACTCACACTACTCGATAATGTATTTTCTCGTGGTTGTCATATTAATTATATATTTGTAAATATCGTACGAGATGAATTCACGCGTGAAACTATTATCGTTATTATGATTATTGTCAATTTCATTGAACGTGTGTGTACTAATCAGAGGGCGGCTATAGTTCAATTTATATGAAGCAAGCAAAAGGGCGAGAGTCATAGTAACCATATATAAGAAAAAAAAGTCTTTAGGTTGTTATGTTTGGTACACTGTAGTCTAGCGTTAGATAATATACCCTCATCAGTTATATTATGTATTTTATTTTATCAATAAAAAATTTAATAGATAATAGTAGTTTTGTATTGTCTGGTATTTTTATACTGAGCATTTGCTCAGCTCGCCCTTTTGCCTGCTTCATACCGGTGCACAGTGTAATATATGGCATGCCTCTCTATACATTCTTACTCTATGGTACTTATACAGGGCGTGGCGTGGGTGTACGTTTCAAGTGTGTGGTGAAAAAACAGACGTGTGCATGCGAAAAACATGTGTGATCCAAATCGTCGAACGGAAATTCGAGTTTGAACTTGACGATAATTATTCGTTAATTCGATAAAATTACTCGTTTGAACTGATTAACGAACTTCCGCGTGATTTCGGAATTATTTGTTCCCGAAGCGATACATGTAATATATCATATTTTCATGCGTGTACGATTTTCCGCGGTCGAAACTTCCATGTTTTCCATTTCACTTTTTTGACATTTATTGTCTATGGAAATTGGTGACGGAAACCGGACGCGCCATTTCAGTTTCACCACAGACCTCCCCTAAACTTTTAGGTCGAATTTCGCAACAACCGTGACACATTGTACAATAAAACGTCATTCGTATGTGACTTTGCCAATTTGAATTCAACATTATGCGTACGAACAAGATGAATGTAAATTTTAAGAATTACAGTACAAAAAAAAAAAAATGCGTTTGTATTTCATTTTGTTCCTAATAATATAATAATATGGTTTACGAATTGACAGTTTTATTATTTCGTCAATCTTTTTTTTTAAAAAAAAAAAAAAACTTTCATCACTGTAAATGCACTGTAAAGCTGAATAAACACAATAATATATTTAAGCACACACTAATGTGTAAATGTCAATACATCTGTGAGATTAACTGATTTGGCGGTATTGGCAAAAGTATACAATTGAAACAGGGTCAAATGATTTATGGAAAAAATGAGCCGCCGATGTATACTCAGCGACACCCAGGTGACGAATGAAAATGTCGATTAGCGAGATAAATAAAAACCGGCCCATTACGTGCGAAACACATGCTTGTACTACAACTACTACAAGGAGTGTTCGTAAAATGCAATAAAATATGTTGCTGGGTAATATTTCCTCTTTAAAATTATTGTTCACACGTCATAAAACAGCTCGACCAGGAAGAAAATTATAATATTTGCCAGATATTATAAATATTATAATTGCAGATATCTGAAAACTCGTTTACATGTGTTGATTAAAATTATTTTCATTGACATAGTTAATTGAGTGTTAATGTAATGATTTTTTAATCGTGTAGTTGAAACGTCTAATGGGGGACATGTCATTTACGGATTTAGCAGCTCATATAATAGAATATATTATATTATGATTCGACAAATTTACCCGAGTAAAAGAGATCACTCGAGAATCTTAATTATATTTTAATGACCTGTCCACCGATATCACACATAACGAAGAAGTGCGCGAAACTCGTCATTTTCCAGTATTATGCATGAATAAATGTCCCGAAATTATATATTTTTCGTAACTTGTCCACGCAATTGTATGGCAGTTCACACGAGACAGCTGTTTGTTCGTTAGAATCGATGGTGACGTGGTATTATGTGTGTGTGTGTGCGCGCGTGCTATGCGAACGGGTGGACATGAATAAATTATATAGGGGTAAATGTAAGTTCCTACACGACACAATCGGGTAAAAAAAAAAAAATAAATACATATATTAATTACTACACGACTGAAAAAAATGTGTATTCGGCATAAAAAATAATGCTAGATACATGATTAGATAGACTCAAGATTTTTTTTTTTTGGGGGGGGCTTACATTTTTTTCTTACTTTTCCTCACACTCAAATACACAAATATCATTAATTTTTAACGATTTTATTTATTATTACAACAAGGTACCACATGCTACCCCTACAACCCCAAAAAATCTAGTTTAAAGGTATCCATAGTAATAATTTTAGATTCTGAGTGGAGCGAAAAAGCTAGTGTTTTGACAAGGATATTTATTACTAATTTTTGATTTTTTTTCTGTGTACACATTTTTTTATAGAAATACTTGAACAAAAGTTTCATCCTGCAACTTATTGAATCACAATTCGCCTTTAGATGGTACTATTAGACGTTATTTTTCGAAATTCTCAATAGTTTTCTCAAAATTTAGAAAAAAACACCTAACATTTGACATTATGGACTCGGAAATTATACTTTTTAATTCCAAACTTTATGAAAATTTAAATATAGATAGACACTAATATGGAAATATTTTGGCACAAAAAAATTTTGAAAATGTAATAATAGCATTTGTATATTTTTTTCCGACACCTTTCTCATTAAAACATTTTTTTTTTTTAACTTATCTCAGTTAATAGTGAAATATAAAGCTCACAGAGTAAAAAATAATGTTTTTTTTTGTAATACTAATGAACTTTATAATTTTTAAGTAAAATTGCCTGATATGAAGTGAAGCTCTACTCAGAATCATTTTATTCAAGAAATGGTTTATCCTTTCTTTAAAATCAAATATTCCTACAACTCACAAGAGTATCCCACCCTGCAAGGAGCGAAGAATACTCCGAGGTGCGATACTTCGCATCCTTTTTTATCGTTATCGTCGTTATTGCTCAAAGAACGTGACGACCGACAACCTCCCGACTTAATCGTTAACACCCATATCTAAAAATTATTTTTAACAAAATAGTCATCAGAGTTTGTCACAAACCTTATCACGTACAGTACAACTACATATGTGTGTTATATTTTTTATTCTTCACTCGGATATTAACATTTTTTTTTCCAACATGAATAATAAAAGCAAATAAATAAATAAAAATAGCAAAATTGTAATATATTTTTGAGAAATCAATAATTTTTATCATTTATAAATTTTAATAAAAGAAATTTTGGGAGAGGCTATAGCCCCAAAGCCCCTCCCTTTAGTGCGCCACTGTATTAAACAATTGTATACATACATAATTTATTATTAAAAAGGCAAAATAGTTAATTTTAACTAAAATTTAAAGTTATGCTTTACATATAATATTATGATAACTCGTCAATGACACATAACCAGAGTTAAAACATAAAAATTGTCAATACAATATTGTTATAAAAAAAAATCAAAATTCATACTCGTTAATCTTTATTAATATTGTAAAGATCCTCACTATACTAATCGTATAATGTGAATGTTTGTCAGAATTTTGATGTAGAAAAAATGAACAACAGTAATTGTTTTAATTTTTAAAAGACACTTGTCTTTTTATTAATTAAATAAAATCACAAAGAAAGTAAACTATATGATAACTTGTAATACATTCAGACAAATTAAACCAGAGAACATAAAGCTCAGTCCGTGTGTCTGGATAAGATGTCTGTCGGAAAGCGTCTGTCTTGCCCTGGGCTCCTGGGCTCCTTTATACCCTGCCATTGACGTCATCATGAGATTTGAAAATAGATAGTTGGCTCGATATGGCGTGTGTTTTCGTGGAAAGTGTTGTTTTTCATTTAAAGTATAATAAGTGTATTAAAAGTATTTTTATACAATTTCAAGGAGAGCCAAATGAGATGACGTTAGCATTTTAGTGGTGATACAGAAATAGAGTTATACATTGTTTTTAATGAGGCAAGTATATTACTTAGAATAAGAATATTAATACAATAACATACTATTGGTGTTTTCATTATTACATAATATTTGGCACGTGTGGGATCGTTACAATATAATTATTTACAATTTAACTACTTCATTTCATTTTTTTTCATCTAGGAATTGACATAATACGTAATTATTTACCTGATCTTCTCGTGTAGAAACTTTTTTACTCAAAATTTAAGAGTTAGTTTAACATTTGGCTACAGAACTTTAAAAACGGTCTCGCTGCCGCACATATGGTGCAGGAGCTAAATTTGCGCGTTTTCAGTTTCACGCGGGGATCGATCGTTTCGGTGGATAATAAAGTAATTAGAAAGTTATTTCCGTTTTGGCAAAAATGTCATTTACCGCTGCGTTGAATATGCCCGGGAGGACGATAAAATATGAGTTTTTTCCTTGCCGCTCTGCCGTGTACGCGCAGGCTGCTATGTTTTAATATCGCGTTACATTAAAATGCCGATGTCAGCGTTGAGTTTTAGGTTATGGGAAACTTTATTACAGCGTGAGGACCGTTAAATTAAAACAGGTTAGTCGGCTCGGATCTATGTTCAAAAGTTTCGTAATGCCATTACGGTTACGTGAATTATATTTTTTACACGCGTTTAAAGTTTGAATTATGGTTCAAGTGATAATTATATTGTAAGACGATTAACAATAGTTTTTTTTTTTCGAATATTTTTTAGATTTTTAAATTTATGGTTTGAAGTTTGTGTTTAATAAAGGTTTTACACTCTCTGAGATTCAATTTTCACTTTGAATGTCCAAATATAGCGAAATGAAACTACTTAATTTTATGTCCTTTGATTATTCTATAATAATACAAAAACTAATATTCCTAAGATTTTGAAAATGTCACTCGTTATACTGTTATAATATAGTTTTAACAATTTTTCTAAAATAAATTTGGCCTGAGGTTTTATACTGATGTTTATATTTTTGTACTGAAACTTTTTTTCTGTTATGAAATGTGCTCGAAACGATACACATAACAGGAGTTTTCGGCAGAACATTTTGTTCATGTGTTACTATAAATAGGTGACTTTTAAAATTCTTAATAGTTTTGCAAAGAGCAATAAGTAAACTACCAAAATATTGAGTACAAACGGCAAAATATATCTCACAATAGATTTTTATGAAACGGATTTTAGTAATTTAGTAACTCGAAAACTTTTTGGAGTAAAAACTTGAAATTTGCTCCCATTTCCAAAAACAGTGTAATTAAAACTAAAAAAAAATATTCAAAAAAATTTAATTACTCTTTGAATTTTGGAAATGTCTTGTATGTTATACATTGCATCATGAATATTGGTAATACGATACAATCGAGAGTTTTGCAGCAAGACGAAGTCTATCAGTTGTAACCAAGTCCATGTCCAACAAAATGAGTTTGCCAAAAAAAAATGGATCAAGCTACCTCAATAAAATTTTGGTCTTGGTCTTGGTCCGCTCATAGCTATAATCATCACTGATTGTTGTATTTATATATTAATAACATGAATGGGCGTTCGTTCGAGCCGGTTAAAATGATCGATTATAAATAATTTCAAAGACGCCGAATGCTGTAAATCAATTATCATTAATAATATGTTATGTATTCAGTAAAGTTATTAATCGATCCACGAAACCGTTGAATGAGTAGCTTGTACCTCTACAGTATTTCAATGGAATTTCACTGTGTTTTATATTACGTAAATACCGACAAATGTGTTTAATTTCCAAAACATAAATGCAAAACGTGTAGATATTGTTGTACAACAGCATACTGGGTAAATATCGTATTTTGTTCAACGAAAATTCCGAAGTCTGAATACTATTCATTATTAATTATTTTTTCACTGCAAAACAAACTTTTCGCGTACGTATATTACGTTCATGATTTTATTGGAATTATTTTTTATTTGATTCTCGTTTTGCTTCCATTCAGTACGAGTGTATACGTAATATGTTTGGTTTTCGGAGCAATATCAAAGATACCGCGGTGAGTTTGAAACGAAACGTTTTTTTTTTTTTTCTTCGAGTCTATAACAACAATCGGTTTCGAAAACGCGAACGCACGAAAACAATGGCCGCCGCGGACGGTTATCTGTACAATACAACGCGGATGATTTCGTTTTATATTTCCTATACCCGGTCGAATTTTACCACCCAGCAATCGGATTACTCGGCTGCTGTGCCGGTGCGATCATCCCGCCGCCGCCGCCACCGCCAAACAATGAAGATCTAGAAGTGTATATAAAAATCTCTCATTATGTTCGCCGCCGTCGATTTACGTAACGACTGTGGATTTAGGTTCTCTTTTTTTCCCTATTCTTTTTCTTCGTCTTTTCCGCTCTCCTTCCCCCCGCTCATCTGTTTCGGTATTTCTCGCCAACGATTGTTATTATTATTATTATTCCGGCGACCTTCGCCGAATCGCGTGGTTATTTTTGAAATTCGATTTTCGTTAGGCGCGTTCCCACCTTTTGAGTTCCAAAGCCGCGGTGTATTGTTTGTTTATTTTATATTATTATTATTAATATTTATTTATTTATTTTTCATTTTTTTTTTCCCGTTCAAACTCCTCCAAAAGGTCGTCTGGCCCTAGAGGATCAGGTTAGAGCGTTTTTTATTTATTATTTTTTGTACATATCTTTTGTATTTTTTTTTTCTCGCAATACTTACGGACACGGTCGCTCGCACGAGTGTTTGCGCACTGGTGGCGAATTCTACGACCGACACTTGTGCAGGTTCGGAATTCGTTTATCGTCGAAAGGGGCAGCTGCAGGAGGGGGACAGGACCTAGTGTGAAATGCCGTTTTAACGCGAAGATAAATTCTCGGTATTACGGATGTGGTTATTCTGCAGACACGTATGTATGGGCAACGCGTGTGTTCGCGCGCGGGATGTGTTAAAAATGCAATTTATCAGCAGATTTTTATTGCAGCTCGTTTATTCACAGACTGGCAGAGAGAGAGAGAGAGGGAGAAAGGGTGGGAGGATGGGAAAGAGGACGGATAGAGAGGAAGACAGATATAGTTGTAATGGGAGAGAAAGAGTGAAACTTTAAATACGCTCGACATATTGTGTACCTCATCCGACAGCGATCGATTGCATAAAGCCAACATCGATGAGCCTCGCAATGTCGAAATCGAAATAATAACGGTTGGTTGGCAATGACAACGTCGAATTCGACGAAAAATGCGACGTTAGTCGTTACAAAAGTCGAATAGCGTTCCGGAATCACGTTCAAAAGGTTTGAAATATGTTATTTTTTTGTCTCGCGTCAGTATTTTATCGGTCCGGTACAAAAGAGGCGAAACGTGTAATATATTTTTATTCGTAACTCTGCTGCAATTATACAATAATAATCATCGCGGGGCGTTCGTCCATAATTTTTTTCGTTACAGATGCGCATATTGTATTATTGTAGTACTTACTCGAATACTTGGATGTTTTATGAAGTGCATACATAAAGAGTAATAATTGCAGTTTATCAAATTTGCCGATCACTGATGTGCTCCTCGTGTATACTATGTGTAATGCGTGCACTTAAATCGTATTATCCTACTTGTGAAAATGTTTTTTGCTCGATAAATTTATATACGTATATACGCGTAATATATATTATTATTTGAAAAACAACTTAGTTTCGATGGGATCGCAGCCAATCGTCCGTGAAAACGTTAAGATGGAATTGGTGTATTGGTCGACGCGGTGTATCTCTATGGGGATTTCTTTAAAAAGGAGGGGAGGAAACAAATAAAGAAGAAGAAAACCACAGAACGCTGTATTACTTTTTTTTTCTTTTTCTTTCTTTCTTTCTTTTTTTTTTTTTTTAAGTGATACTGAAATTGCATTACCATATAGAGCGTCCGAATAAAAAAAAAAAAAAAGGGAATCCCCATTGAAAATTCTTAATGTTTATTATATGATAAATACGAAACCGCATACAATTTAACTCTTCGATACGAGTGGACCGTAGGGTCAGCCGATTGTTATTGAAACCCAACAAAAATCGAAATTCCAAAATTTTGGATAATTATATTAAGTGATGACTTATTTCGACGAATCCAGTCATTCCGAAATAAATAATAGGTTCGAGCGCATGAAACTTCGATGTAAAAACTATTCTTGTTTCCGTCGTAAACGTAAATCTCGTTTATATGTGTTAAAATAATTCAACTCGCAATGAACGTGACTCGGGTATGCCCACGGCAATCCGTTTTATAACGTAAAAGAGACGGTTATTTTCATAATTCTCAATGCCGCCGTAAAACCTTTTGCGGGATTCGATAAGCATTAATTTACGTTAACGTGTGTTTTATCTCCCTCGTTCATTGTTTAACGCATCGGTACGAAAAATGCGCTATCAACCTGGACAAGACGTTATATCGCTACGAGAACGCGAAACGATATTAACCCATTCCATCCGCAGAAACGATATTTATTTATCTATCGGCACGATATGTGTTTGTCAGCAGATTTCGAAGTCACCTCCATATTTAGGTTTAAACAGTAATTAAATTTCAACGTAGAAAATTGTCGAGTCAATCCCAATAAATCATTCGTCTTGCACCTCGGTGGATTTCCATCTAGGATATTGGTGTGTCATTATTTCAAACACGATCACAGCAATTGCCAAATGTGGTGAACTATTGCGAATGTGGATTTTATTTCATCGGAAAGAAATTATTCATACTACATTGAAAATTACTAATCGATTATATATATTATTCGTATAGCTTATTTCTCGTTTTGTAACTATAGAGAAATTCAAAAATTACATTTTGAAGTTTAAGGTGTGTCCAATTTATTCATGTGTGTATGTTACATAAGTGCTGCTTATGTCGCTTAAGTGTAACTAAAAAAAAAATAAAATATTATGTCAAATCATCATAATTGAAGAATGATCATTCGTCTAACCGGGTTTTTTATAAATTATAAAAAAATTAACGAGAGATGTTCAAAGTATGTTGATGATAATCACATATGACGCTATCTATTCTATAATATGTATAACGACTTGAATTTAAATTCTTTATACAAAAATATTAATTTCAAATATGTTATTCTCAGAATAGTAAAATGTGCAAACTAGGTGGTACTAATTCAATTTATAAAATGAGTAAGTTTGTTATTAAATGACATATAAACAAGTTACCTTTCACAGTTTTATCGTTAGTATTACCCGACATAGATTATGCAATTTTTTTTAATGACTTATGATTCCAATATGAAAACCATGTTTAGAAAAGTTAAATTATAATTTTTAGTTAAATAAATAGCAATAAGTTATTAAACTTTTCAAATTTAAATTATTAAGAAAATATTAATTAAAATATTATTTATTAAAAAAAAAAAAAAAAAAAAAAAATGAATTAGTTCGTTTTAAATAAAAAGATTAGACATCAAAATCAAAAGATTTAAAATAAAAAAAAGAAACGATAAATCATTTCTTCAATAAAACGATTCTGAACGAGGGAAGTCAATAATATAAAAAAAAAATGTTAGAAAAATGTCCAAAATTTTTTTTCACATTTTCAAAATTTTCTTGCGCCATAATCTTTTTTATAGGATTTTCTATCTATGTTTAAATTTTTATAAAATTCTGATCAAAAAATGATGGTTTTCGAGTCGTTTTTGTCAAATTTTGGGTAGTTTTTCCCCCAAAAAACATTGAAGAATTGAGAAATTTAAAAAATAACCTCTTTAAAGTACAATCTAGAGGCGAATAAGGTTTCAAAAAGTTAGTGATCGAAACTTTTGGACAAGTATTTCTATACGAAAAGTTGTACACAGAAAAAAAAAAAAATAAAAGAAATAAACATCATTGTAAAAACACTAGCTTCTTCACTTCGTTCAGAATCTAAAACAGCAGTATCCAGTCATTGATCAGGGTGTCAAATAACCCGGGAATCCTTGTGAAAATGTATGTACTGTAATTCTTAATGGTTTTTGATTGAACTGTAATAAAAATTACTCGTCATAGGTTTTTATTCTGAAAAACAATAGTTCATTAAATTTCGAACATTTATAATACATTTGTTACTTCTTCGCCACCGCCCCCCCAAAAAAAAGAAAAAAAAAAGTGCTACGTACAGTTTATTCAGTGTATTACGTTAAGACTTTTATCGGTTATGATAATTATTATACGTTGAAGTTTGACTTTGTGTGGCGTATATTTTCGTGTTCTAGATTGACGGCGAGATAATCAGATTGAAGAACGAACTGTCGAGGACGAAAAATGCGCTGAGCAGTGAAATCGTGAAACGGCACCGGCTGGTGGCGGAGTTGTCGCTGAAAGTCGACCGGAAAACCGACGAGCTAAAAGAGTTCCACCGGGCGAACTTCGACGACCTGGGCAAGGTGTTGCGGTCGCTGTACGTGTTCGAGTCGAGGCTGCGCAGGGAACAACAGCAAATCAGGCGGCAACTGGGCGAGAGGGACACGGTGATCAGGCGACAGCAGGTGGAAATATCGAAATTGAGGCAGACGTTGGCTTCGTGTTGTCACAGGAATGAGACGACGCGCGCGCACGCGGAAGTTTCCGTCTCCAAACCCGATCTCATTACGTGCATTTCGTCGCGATCGCACGGCGAGCCGCCCGCGACGAAAAACGACATCGACGTGGCGGCGGATGTGTCGGCCGATCCCGAAAAACCGATAGTGTTGCCTCCGCCGCCGCCGCCGCCGCCGCCGAAACAACTGCCAGACGGCACTTGGAAAAACGTCTTGCCGGTTGACACGTGGGCCAAAAAAAATCCAACAAACAACAACATAAACTTTAACAAGAACGCGTACAGCAAAACCGTAACGGATCTGTCCCTCAATGACATATCGTCGTTTCCGAACCCGACGCCCAACAACAATTTATTCGTCGTGTCCAATTCGATTTTCTCGAAGAACGAGTTTACGTACAATGAAGTGTCTAAAGAGGTAAAGTTTTTTTTTTTTTTGGAAATCGTTCATCGTTTGACAGTATAATATATTTTATTATTTTCAATATCGTTCACACAACTCGCCGCAATAATAGCTTTTATTCCGGTCACGCGGCTATATTTTATTTCATTAACTTTATAATGAACCCGGAAATATTGATTGATGGTAAAATGTTCATTTGTCATATCCCGTGTATTATGTTTCAATTCAAATGTAATCCAATACGTGGCTGTAAATTTCCTTTTATGATTAATATGATTTTATTATTAATACAACACATGAAAACATATTATAATATACCTACCATATAAATGTGACGAATCTATATTGATAATAAATAAAAAAATATATATCATAAATATAAGTAAATGGTGAAAAAATATAATATTCGTAAATACGTTTAGCGCATTTCACTGCTCGGGGTTTTTTTTTGTTTTTTTTTTTTTTTCATTTGTCCTCCAAACTATTTTTCACACAAAAACATCACAAAATATGACAAAACGGACATCTTTAATAAAAAAAAAAAATAAATAAATAAAATAACTGTTTTTACGAACAACAAAAATATAATATTATTGTTAAATGTTTTGTGAACATATATTTCTCGCCAGTTTTATGACGACGATTTTCTTCGCGAAACTGAAATCCATTTGGCATGATGTTGCATCATTTCTGACACTGGGATTATTTAAATTTTTTAAATCCATACCCCCGCAGCTATTGGACTTAACAGTAGAATTACAGTATTTATATCTAAATCTAATGGTGTATTTTCGTATTACTTTGAACATTTTGTACTTTATGTTAAGTATTTGAAAATGATAGTATTTGATTGATTAGGGCACTGGCCCTAAATTGTAGTCTATATTTTATAACCCCTCTTTTTTCGCTATATCTTGCTATGTCTCTGGACTAGGGTGTTGAGATTGGAAATGGACTTAGAGTTATATAAATGTGGGCGTTAGTGAAAGGTATTTTGCTGTATACAGGTGGCTGGGATGAGACTAGAGGGATTACTTCGCCCTATTTCATGCATTAGTGTAAATTTTTACCAATCCAGTGGGTAATGTAGTTTTGCACTGACCTTGGGGTGCAACTAAGATTTATTATAATACAAAATTTTTCCCCTTTATTTATTTGCCTCATAAAAATAATTTTAATTTGTGATCAGTCGTAAAAATGATAATTTTTCCAAATCAGTCGGTATATAATAATAGTTCAGTTAGGTTAGGCCATCAAATTTTCCGTCTAAAAACATATCGCCCCCTCCCTCCATCACTAGTATGAGGTTACTAGGCTTACTTTTAGGGGAATTTTTTTTTTTATTTTAGTTTCGGTGGACTGTTTTAGCCGTAGATAAAAGAATATATAACCTATTCCTATATTAATAATATAAGGGATCGCGTACCCGACAGCAGTAAAAGAAACATTACCTTTATATTATAGCGCTTCACTCCATTAAGGGATTTTATCAATAATTATATTTTGCAATATATCTATATACAGGGTGATTCATTAATCACGTTCAACCCCTTTTTCAGCCGTTAAAGTGAAAATGATTTTTTTCATGTTCTAGTTACTGTAAAAATTATATTTTCCAATAGGTTTTTTTTTTTTTTTTTTTAATGTTCCTTAATATCCACAATAATGATGTACGGATACAAACTTTTTTTTTTAAATGACTCAAATTTAAGTATTAAGGACAATAGTCTCTTTGGCACTTTCAGTTACCTACGTAATTATTATAAATCTAGACAATTAATCAGAAATATTCATAGGTGTGAACGTAAATTTATTTTACAGTAATCCGAATTAATTAGGTGTTGGCTGGTATAATCATAGATTCATAACAATCGTTTGTCGGTTTTGTTGGTAGATTACAGTTTGTGTTTAATACCCTTAATAATTTCATTTCAATTCATCAAAATTCACAGAAAAATGACCCAAATAAAATTCTATAGTTAAAATAAAGGGTTGCCATTTAGAAAAAAACAAATATTTGAATCACCACAAGACATCTTTGAGGTAACATGAATGAAAGAGTTATGGAAAATTTAGTTTTTTAGTAACTTGAACATTAAAAAAAAAAATCCAAATTTTTCTATTTTTACTGCTAAAAAAGTGGGTGAACATGCTTGACGAATCACCAAGTATATTATGATAAAACCTAAAATCCTTAAATAAACTATCAAAATGTTCATTACCCAGTGACATAGGCGTGGCCACGGGGTGTGCAGGGTACGCATTTGCACACTCTGCGAGTTTTACCTAAAAATGACTTTTATGGATAAATTTTGAAATAACAATTTTAATTTTGTACGCGAGTACCTGTAGAACATATATACAATATAACAATTATTATTTGTGGGTAAAGAAACATATCTGGAATCTAACGGTAAAATTTGTTTTTACTAAATTTAGGGTTAATGTTAAATAAGATTTGAGGACTGAAAAGACATTTTCATCTTACACAAAATATCTATAGTATCATACAACTATTTAAACAAATAAAAAAAAGATATTATAAACAATTTTTGAGATTTTTTCAAGACTATTAAACTTATTACTTAATAAACTTATATTACATTTTTAGTTTATGTTATCAAGAATGCAAAATTGTATAAGGAAAAAACTTGCAAAATATGAGTCATTTTCGAAGTTCAATATTTATCCTAAGAGAGGTTATATTATTTTCAGTATGTGTTACATTGTTATTATTGGTGATATTAGGAGAAAATTTCAAGTTTCTAGTACTATTAGTTTTGGATTTGTAACTAAATTACAAAAATTGATACCGCGAAAATCTAATTTATGGCAAATTTTACTACTTTTACTTAAATTTGAAATAGTTTTTCCTTGTTTTTTAAAATATTGAGAATTAAGAAACAATTATCTCTTTATAGTACTATTTAAAACCTAATTCTGATCTATTACGTTCCTGGGAAATTATATTGGATTAGTTTTACCACTTAAAATTAAATAACATTGTAAAAAAACTATTTATTTCGCTTTAATCAGATAATATGAAACATTTTTTTTTTTTTTTTTTTATTAATAACTTATTTTATACGCAGTTAAGACATAGGGAAAAAAATTTTGGGGATGGGTGTACAAATATTGTATATTTTGCACCTCCTGCCAAAAATGTCTGGCTACGCCTTTGCCCAGTGTGCGTTCTCACGGCCTATCCTATTCTCTCATCGTTTTAGCCACCTTTTATTTATTAGATTCTGAACAAAGTGAAGAAGCTAGTGTTTTTACAATGATGTTTATTTTTTATTTTTTTTCTGTTAACACTTTTTCGTATAGAAATACTTGTCCAAAAGTTTCGATCAATAACCTTTTGAAACCAGATTCGTCTCTAGATTGTACTTTAGAGAGGTCATTTTTTGAATTTCTCAATTCTTCTATTTTTTTTTTTTTTTGGAAAAAACTACCCAAAA
>JAIPRM010000057.1:37255-99151 GCA_025469315.1 Stegophylla sp. TES_Ste_2020
TTCGAACATTTTTTTTTTTTTCTTATATTATTAATTTCCTTTGTTCAGAATCGTTTTACTGAAGAAATGATTTATCGTTTCTTTAAAATTTAATACCACCCGTCGTGCGAAGTATGTCCGGCTTTTAATTTTTATTCCTATCTTATAATAACAATGATGTGTATAGTTTCGTTTTATAAATGAAAAGTTTTACGTTCCGTTTCGCGCAGGTGCTGAAATCGGTCAAGCAGAACGGCAGAGTGATCACGTCGGCGCTGAAGAAGGCGGACAAATACCCGTCGCCCAAGTCGGTGCACTTTGGCAAGACCACGCACATCCCGGAGCCGGGCGACGACGGCCAGACGGACATCGTGAAGACGGTGGAGACGCTGTTGCTTCAGTGCGGCGACTCGTGCACCGAGTCCGAGAACGACACGTCCAGCACCGCGTCCACCGAGACGTCGCCCAGCGTGTCGCAGATGGTCCGTAAGTTCGAGAGCATTTGCACCACGACCGGCGGCGGTGGCGCGGACGCCAAGACGTCGTCCCAGCCGTCGTCCACTGCGTCCTATAACGGCGGCGGCGGTGGCATTGACGGCAGTTACATCGCCGACGCGGAGCTGAAGACGGCCGCGGAGCTGGACGTCGGCCCCGACTCGGAACCGGACCGAGGCTGCGGCGGCGGCGGCGGCGGCACCACGCGGGTCAGCCCTACGTGCCTGAGCGACCTGGACCCCAAGAACAACTTCGAGGAGTTCCGGTTCGAGGACAGCGACCTGGACTGCTGCCGGGACTATCTGCACCGGCCCGAAGCGGACGGGCTCGCGTGTCCGCCCTGCGTCCCCACGGCGGCGGCGTCGGCTCTGCGGTCGGACGACACCGGCTGCGGCGGCGGCGGCGGCGGTGGTGCAGGCCGCGTCAACTACGAGTCGTTTCTCGAGGTGACGGGGCTCAGTCAAAAGTCCATCGTCACGGTGCAGTCGTGCAACAACAACCGGAACATGTACGGGTCGCACAGGAACGTGCAAAAGCCGAAGGACGTGAAGAGCAGGAGCCGCGCCAAGTCGACGTCATTCGAGTACAAACCGTACCCGGCCACGGTGAAATACTGGACGGGACCTTATCTCTAACGGCGACAGTTACCTAAATATTTTATTAAATAATTATTATATTATGTGCGCATGCGCGTTTATTATCACACCGTGTAGTATTATTGAGCATATTATATATTATTCATTATTATTATTTATTGCGTTAATAGAATTTATTTATTCACGCATTATTTTAATGTTATTTTTTCTCTTTTAATGGACTTTCTATTTTATAAAATATTTACTATAATTAGCGACCAGTCCAGGATGTAATTATGTTATGATAAAATGCTTAATATTGGCCACTGATGATTTAAATGCGTTCCAACGCGCTAATGAGATGAAAACGGAAACAAAATACAAAACCGGATATTATGTTTTTGCGTGAACATGACGTCATGTGCACGGCACTTTTCGTTTTTATTTTTCTCGTCCGAGTCACGAGTTGCGGCATATTGGTCCATGTCGCGAGCACACATGAGTATGTGTATCGCCTAGTGATTGGAAGAATGTATGTTAACATTTTTTTTGTGAACGACACGTGAACGTCATTTTTATGTCGAACCACGTTTATAATTTCAATGAATTTAAACCATTTGAAAATTTAATAAATATTAATTAATAATTATTAAATAACATTTTCTATTTTAAATCTCAATTCCTATTAGATTTATTTTTTAATTGCAAATAATAAAAATATATCACGTGGAATTCCAATGGGCCCGTTTCTACATAAACCAAAAATAATATACACTATTATGATTATTATGATTTCTACGAAAAAATAGATAAAAATATTGATTTTCTGCTATTTTTTTTTTTTTTTTTTTAACTTTAAAAAGACTGAGATTGAAATTGCTTTCTCCGGCCGTGTAAAATTTTGGTATAGTATGGCAGTATAGCATGTGCTTAATTTTACCACTAAAAATGTCATACCGTTTAGAATATTTTTAATTAAAAATCTTAATTTTCCAAACCAAATAACGTGTCAGATATTAAAACAGTAATTTTACTACTCTGCATTATCTATTTTATGTTCTTAATCCTTAATTTGTATTTTTTTTAAGGGTATTATGTTACTACTATGTTTTATACAAAAAGCAAAAAAAAAATACTAAATACTTAATTTTTGTAAAGGTCCCATGAATACAGACAGCAGGCAGGCGATTCATGTAATAAACAAAACGAAACGAAGTATGTTTTTTCAAAGAACGTGAACAAGTACCCCTTTTACGCTCTGAAGGTAAACGCGAACTGATTCAGTTTTTAAATGAACTTTCCAAACACTTGACTAATAGTTGTGTAGTGTCACATCTGCTGTCGACGAATCATCGAGGTATATATATATATATATATGTATACACGTGATCCGAATGCCCTCGTACACCGGCACTGAGCCATTCGACGACATTTTTGCTCGTTTTCCAATTCCACTGAATATATACATTTAATTACATCAAACCGTCCGGCGGCGCACGAGTGACACACCCGAAAAACTGATTATTTCAGAACGTCGAGTGGAACTGAAGCTATTATAGGCAAAACAAACTACACTGTGCGGCAAACAAATGATGATACTTCGTCCCCATCACGTTTCACGGTTTTGGCGAGCCATTAAAACCAATAAACCGCAATAAACCGAAAGAGAGAGAGTGAGTAATATTAAATGTCGCGACGATGGTGTAGCATTTTTTTTGGGTGTGGATAGAGAAGACCTAAATTTCATATAAATATTTTTCAATAAATTTTTACAAAATATTTAATGAAATAACAGTTTACTACTATCAAAAAGAATCAAATGAAGAAATTACCTCTTTCGAGGAATTTCTCAAATTTTCTTTTTTCTTTTCAGACTAAAACGATTTCTCTTGGGTTCGGATGTCGAGAAAGGCAATGTGCAAAATGTTTATATCGAAAAATGTGTGTTGAGAAAAACACCTTTGCCACAATTTTTTCGGTGCTTCTAAAATATTTTTAAAATTAGTATTTTAAATTTAATTTTTCCAAATTTATAATTCAAGTTAACAATACCGGGTGAAAAACGCAATAAGATTATTTAAACTTTTTGTCGTTGTTTTTCATTCAAATTTATTAATTAATATTACGTAACGATACATTATAGTATAGAGATAATACTATAAAATATGTATTAAAAAAGCCATGGAGGATAATCTGTCCTCATAATTCACCCCCGTAAATAATGTTCACGAAGTGTAAACGTCTTTTAGCCGGCACCAGCACTCGTTTAGTTACAGGTACGCGCGTAAGTATTGATGGCTATATCCACCCACGCTTCGACGGGTATCATCTCGAGCAGAGCGTATCGATTTGAGCCGGAAAGAGTGTAGTACGTGGTGGAGGGTCGTGGGGGGGGGATGAAAAAAACGACTCGGAAAAAATGTGATCACGATTTACACACTCTCGGGTTATTGTTTTTTTTTTTTTACCCTTTCTCGTCCCTCCCTTGATATAATAAGAAAACGTGAAACGTCTCAATATTTGAATATTATAATGACAAGGCGCATCGATCAAAATATTCGACCTATTGTAATTTGTTCGATTGCCATTGATTTTTTTTTTTTTTTCAATTCGACCCAAATGCGTGTAACGCGTATCGTGTAACATTTGATTACGTTTGAATTCGAATATTCTCGGAAGACTATTGTGTATTAATATGTAACTATTAAATAATAATAATAATAATATTTCCAGGGTTGCCACTTGGTCACATATTATTTTATTCTTCGTGTACATTTTTGACAATTTATTTATTACTTTCTCAAATAAAGCATATTATATTTTTCTATCATCTATATTCTATAAAATATCTAAGATCTTAGTTGTTATTTAAATTATATTTTGTATAATATACATACAGTGTGATCATGACTTCAGGAACCATTAAATATCTTAGCTGGACGACGTTGTATTGATGTATTGATATTAATTTTTTGGAGTATACTCTTTGGAATATACTTGGGATATACTAAAATACTCATTTTTTGTTGATTTTTCAATTTTTAACTCTTTAAATTAGTAAACATATCGCATACACAATACAAATTTTTCAAATAACAACCCAAATTTTTTCCACATATTCGGATTGATTAAATTTGCACAATTTTTTTTTTTTTTATATTAAGATTTTTTTCCAATTACAAAATTGACTAAGTAGGAATTAGTCAAAATTAAAATTTACGCATGATTCATTTTTTTATGTTTGATCCTTGAAACACCAACATTATTACATAAAAAAAAAATATATATATATTACAATACAGTAAAAAAATTGTTTGATTACTCTACACTAATTTTAATAATTTTGATGTTTAATAATAAAATATAAAAATGAATCATACGCAAATTCAATTTTTTCTAAAAAATCAATCCACTTTAAAGTCTGTGTTGAGCAAAGAAGCTAGTGTTTTTACACTGATGTTTATTTTTAATTTTTCCTTTTTCTCTGCTAACACTATTCGTATTGAAATACTTGCTCAAAAGTTTCGACCAGCAATTTTTGGAATCAAAATTTGCCTGTAGGTAGTACTTTTAAGAGGTAATTTTTCGAAATTCTTAATAGTTTTCTCAAACTTTGGGAAAAACTACCCAAAATTTGTTATTATTTTTTTATTTATACTAACAGACTTTATAATTTCAAGTAAAGTGTCTAATACCTTGAATAAACTGAAGGTCCGCTCAGAATCGTCTTATTTAAGAAATTATTTATCATTTCTTTAATAGAATTTAACACACCCATCAAAAAAATCCCATCCAAGGAGAGAAGAATACCCATAGTGTGAAGTATATCCGTTTTTTTTTATTATTATTTAGTCCTTGAGCCGGTGTTTTTTACTTGTAATTGAACATGCTCTCAGTATCCACCTACATTTAAAAATTAATGTGTTTTCATCTTACTCTAAATATGTTAACATGTCTAATACAATAGTTTACACAAAATTTGAATAACACAATATATTATAAACTTAAATAATACATTTTATTAATGTAGTAAGGTGGTCACTTTTTTATACATTTTAGTCATAATTTCCACTATTTTTAAAGGAATATGTTAATATGTTAGTGGCGACTTTATAATTCAAATCATCATTCAATAGTATTTTATTTAGTTGAAAACGGCTTTTAAAAGAAAAGTTTATCTACCTATTGCAGAAATACGACTATTCTATTGAATTTCCATTATATAAGTTTAGAATGTAATTATTGTTTTAAAATTAAAATTATAATTTTTAAATGAAAGATATAATTCAGTGAGTATTGAATACGACTTAATATATTTTTTTTTCATTTCTTTTATTTTTAAAAATAATATGCATACTATTCTTTAATAATTCAGAAAATCATTACATTTCTTTTGTTACAAAACTACTGATTTATCCAGTGAATTATTAAGTATATAAATACCTATAACCGTATTTATATTATTCAACAATGAACAACAATACTAAAGTTCATGAATAGCAACAATGAGTAAAATGTACAAAACATTGGACATTTTTTTAAATAGATTTTGAAACATCAGTATCGAATCCGATACGGTTAGTCTTTTTCCCCTGTTTAAATACAATTCTGACGATGAAAATGTGAGTTACTTTATACGTCAGTCATGTCGATAACAAAGAACACTATAATCGTATCATCAAAAAAAAAATATCACTACCTTTATTATAAATCAGAAATTTAAAATATCACTGTTTATCTTTGATACCTGATATCTGCTCGAATAAATATAATTAAAATCGAAAACGAAAAGTGATAAATTTAAATAACAATATTTCGTTGAATCGCCTAAATGAAATCATTTTAAGACACTTATAAAGATTTATTAAATTTTTCATAACTGATTGTTTTAATCAACGAATGAACATTTTAAAATGTATTCACGAATACCTGCACTACGCATCAAAATTAAATTTGTTATTTGATTCCGAGTGAAGTGTAGAAACTAGCGTTTTTAAAATTATGTTTATTTATTTTTACTTATTTTTTCTGTAAACATTTTTTCATATAGAAAATTCTAAACTCGTCCGAAAGTTATGACCAGAAACTTTTTGAATTATAATTCGCCTCTAGATGGTATTTTTGAGAGGTTATTTTTCGAAACTCTTATTAGTTTTCCCTATATTTAGGAAAAACTACCCAAAAATTTTACAAAAACGACTTAGAAATTATCTTTTTTTTAAAATAGGCAATAATATGAGAAATTTTTTGGCGCAAGATAATTTTGAAAATGTGAAAAAAATCTTTTTCTAATACTTTTTTTTCTTTTCATACTTTTTTCCCTGTTCCCAGTTAATGGTGGTATATAAAACTTGTTGATTACCAAATATATTTTTTTTTTTTTTTGAATTTATACTAATAATCTTTATAATTTTAAGAAAAATTATCTTATATAAATCAAAGCTCCTCTCAGAATCGTTTTATTGAAAAAGTGATTTATCGTTTATTTAAAATTTAACACACTCGTCGTATCTCATCCGGGGAGTAAAGAATACTTATGGTGCCCATGGTGCGAAGTATGTCCGGCTTTTTAAAAATGAAATAATTAGACTATAGACCCTAATATTGCAAAACACTATACACAATACTAAACACATTTTGTTTAATAGGAAGTACAAAACACAATCTTAACTCGATATTCATTAAAGTCATATGAAACGTTAGATTGTGGCATTTTTTTTTAAATTTCACAGCATTATTTGATAAATATCGATCTCTTTATCGTTTGATAACGAAAATGTAGGTACAACTATAAGTGTAGTACTTACAGTTCTTTTTAAATCAACTGTTCACTGACGTTTGTGTAATTAAATATAAAGTATACAACATATAAAAATATCTTAAAAAAAAAAAAAAATGAATCATTTTTAAAACTTTTTAATTTTTGAAGAGATAATTTGATTTAAATTTAACAATTTGTAAAAATGTACACAAAATGTTTTTAAGTACAAAAATGCCCAAAGAATCTTAAAAAGAAAAAAAAATTCAAAATAACACCCACCAAATATCTTCAAGAGGAGAGAAAAATTCTCATGGGGAGAAGAATGTCTGGTTTTTTATTTGTTAAATCAATTTTCATTAGTTTTGTCATTTATTTTATCCGCTCTTAGCAAACGATATTATTAAATTACGTTTTATTGTATTATGTTTCATTAGGTTCTGGACGAAGTGAAGAAGTTAGTGTTTTTACAGTTATTTTTATTTATTTTCTATTTTTTATTGTTTACTTATAATAATATAATTAATATAGTAAACAATAAATTTATAAGTAGATACAAACATAACTATTTCTAAGGAACTACCATATTACCATAATATACAATATACTTGTACATTTATAACATGTTCTATCAAAATATCACCATAATACCAAACTTTTATTGTGATAAGTTAGATTATGTTTTGGCGTAGAATAAGATAGACAGATGGAAGGGGTTGTGAAGTAAATTGTCAAAAACTCAGTCAGTTCAAAATTATATATTTTTACTAGTTTCGTGAAAAGCCGAAAATTGTTTTTCAGAAATAACTGTCGGTTTTTGATAGAGTGCAAACACAAGAAGATAAGCATAATACTAATTATCTAAATTGGGTTTAGTTTTTATCAATATCTATTTCAGTGTGTTCGTAATAAAGTACCTATTTTATACACCCGGAATTATTTGTATACTCGTACGACCAAACAAATTACGTATTAACACAACAAACATCTTTTTACATTTGAAGGATGATTAGAAAAGGCATAAATAAATAAAATTTGAATAGCTCTACTAAAATAAATAACAATTTACAACACTCTGAGTGTCAAAATTTTAAATAAATAATGAATAGCAAACATTATGTATAACACGAAAAACATTTTTCACTCGATTGGAGAAACGTATAATTTAACGAATGAGTAACGAGTTGTGAAACTTCTCGTATAATGTATTTAAATATTGTCTTATTGTTAACGCTACGAAAGAAAAAAGCGTAAGAATTATTTATTGTTTTTCTAAACTTAAAGATAACAAATCATAAAGTAGCTCTTATTGTTTTAACTTTTTATTAGCTTACATTAACGATGATAAATAGTCTTTTTAGGTCTATACATTTATGGTATACAATGGTTATGATAAACGATTTTAAACTAAAGAACCGAATAAAACGTCACCCCTAGTTGTCACTAAACAACAATTGCAAAATTAATAATGCCATAAATTGATTATTCTGTTTGACAACGAACAAAAAAGTGTTAAACATTAGTATGAATGCCAACATATCTATATGATGGCCATATTATTATATGTTATGTGTTATGTTTTAGAATAAAAATATTTCATACCCCAGTTATGGTCATTTGCATTTTATTGCATTATTTACAATTAGCTTGGAAAAACTGCATGTCACGTAAGGCATATTTTGATAAATAATAATGATATTAAATATTGATAACTCACTGATCAAAAATATACAACTACTATGTATGGGGTGGAATTGTAGCATAAGGGTGTAAATTTCTTATAGATTGAACAAGGTCTCATTTTCCTCCCTGAGCTTTACTTTATATTTAATGCTCACGATTGAATCGTGAAAATAATGGAAACTGTAAACATCACATAGCATCTTCTTTAAAGTTTTGGTAAAAAAATTTAAATAATTTAAGTACATTGGATGTTAAAGTATATGCAATAATCAATATTATAAATAAACCATTGCTATAAATAAAAAATAAAATAGGTGTTTGAAATTATTTATTTTTCGCAATAATTATTAGCGATTATTTATATTTTTATGAATTTCTTGACTTCTTGTTTCATTTTAAATATTCTGAGTGAAGCGATGAAGCTAGTATTTTTACAATGAAGTTTTTTTTCTTTTTATGTGTACACGCTTTTTTTATAGAAATATTATACCAAAAGTTTACAAAGTAAACTAAAAACAAGAAATACGGACATACTTTGCACCACAGATATTCTTTACTCTTCGGGTCAGATACTCTTGGTGAGTGTGTTGAAAATTATGACTATTATTGTTCTTTATACTATTAACTCCCTTCATTCAGAATCGTATTATTATTATTCTACACACCTATCAAGAGTATCTGGCCTGAGAAATGAAGAATAACCCTAGCTTTCTAGTTTATACTTTATTTTATTTTATTATTATTATTATTTTTTTTTTTGGTAGATATATATTATTATTTTATACTCCTTAATACAGTGCAATTCAATTATACAAGAGTAAACGTTAATTAAATTATTATTTAAGGCTTACTGTTTTATAATTAAAAAAAATAAATAAATACATTTTAAAGCATGGATTGATGTTTATAAATTATTTATTTATAGCATATTTTTCTATTTTTACGAAAATATATTACGAATGATTTCACGATCCGTATGAAAATATTATCATCAGATTTTAAGTGTTTTAAGGGAATATAAATGTGAACTCTATTCATATAACCAATTTTAAAGTTTATATAAATGATTTTATAAAATTAATAATTCAAAGCAAATTTTTCCTCGATTATAATAATGTGGGTGAAATGGGTTATATTTGGACGAAAAGTGTAACATCATTTTTTGTTAAAAAAGTTTTGCCTGCGAAAATTCCCGAATTTGGCCTTGACTATACTAATGTTTGCTTGTTATTAAGACTGTTTTTTTGTATTAAAACATACCTCATTTGGATTATAATTATTCGTTCTTAAGCACGCATCATGTTAGTATATAAATTGTCCTGTTTTTATTTAAATAATTTAGTCTAATGCAATCTGTCAGCATACACATATTTGCTTTAATAGCATTTTGGCGAAGATTTGACGCTTTTGGATGTTAAAAAATGAAACATATAATTATAATAAGTGATGTATCATAGCAAATAAAAAAAGGTGTTCTAATATTTTGAAGAGTATCAGCTAGTGCCTTTATTCTGCCTTTATTCAACTGCATTTTGTGTATATAACTTTTTAGTACAGCGTGTATTAATAATTATTGGTTTATATTATTTAAACATGGACAAAGATTAAAGGGAATTTAATAGAACTCAAAGATCTTTTAAAGTCTCAGTAAATATTGGGTGAGTAAGTCAAAGTGATTGTCTAACTGCATAATTTATTTGCACTATTGAAGCTAGATTAAAAAAAAAAAAAAAAAACATTGGTCGATTCATTAAGTTTAGTTCAAGAATACTTGGTATTTATTTAAATGGAGTTTCAATAAATGATTATAGAAGGCCCTTAAACATCGATCAGTTATTTCAACATTAAATATGGGGTCATGTCAATTAAATATTTAATTAGTTGTGTTGGATTATTAAGTGAAAATTAATATCGTATAAAACTTAGCATAGATGTATTTAACTAAAGGAATATTTATTATTTTATTTGCAGAATTCATGATATTACAGGCACTTTTTTTAGTCATTTTAAATGATTTGACGATAAATAATTTTAATTTACAGGTACAAATACAAAAACAAATTAAATAGGAATTTTTACAATGCTTTTCATATTATAAATCATTTATTAGTCTTTAATTTTTCAAACTAACATTGTTTAAAGGTATTAAAATTTATTATTCGTGCTTTTTTATTTATTGTATTATGGATTTCTAATGTTTCTATAACCTATACAGGACATAAAAATATATAAATACATAGTATATTGGTTTGATTACATTATCAATAGTATTTGATGGTCTTAAGCGCTAGAGTTAGTAGTGACATTAATATGCTGGTAATTTAGTTAATGCTTTTATTAATTTTTAGCTGTTTTATAGTGGGTTATATGAATAGTTAAATAACTTAATGAAGAAATTTTTTGAGCCAAAATTTAGTTGGCAATTATATTTTAATATTTACGTAGAACTTAATGAAATAAAACAGTTTTATTATGTTTTTGGGCACTTCAATTTTCAAAAACTATATGAAAATGTATGACATAGGTAAGGTATGGCATGGGTAAATGTGGATAGTACCTATTTATTATATTTTCAGTCAATATTATTGTCAATAAATAGTTTTTCATTAATTCAAGTAGTTGAAGAAGATTAAATATTTTTAAACGCAATGATACAATTACAATTATTCATGATTATGTTGAGTTGGAATGTATTTAACTTTAAATAATTACATTAACAGATGACTTTTTCATGACAATAAATATACACAAAAAAATACATTTAAATCTAAGATTATCGTTAAAGCTTAGAACACAATTTGTTAAATTTAAATATTAAACGTGAACTTCAAACGCCAACAATAATAAATAAATACAATTTAAAAAAATCGTAAATTAATACATTTTGGAGGCGATATTTTCAATTAAATATTGAACAATTAAAAGCGTTCATCTTTGGTTCGCTTGTATAAGATAATAAAATTATGTTTTACAATACTAGTTAACAAAAAATAGATTCTAAATGTTTTACCCTGATCAAGCGTTGAGTATATGTATATGATATTAAAATGGTGTATAAATACATTCGTTTTGGTACAATTATTGAAGTTATCTTGTTTTATGAACGTAGCATAAACGATTTATTAATAAAACAATATTTTTTTTTTTTCAAGTAAAAATAACAAAATGGACGGGTATACTTAAAATATCTCATCGTTACATTTCGAGTAAAGATATATAATAACTTATTACATATAATAATAAAAAAGCACAACGCGTATAATATGATTATGACTCAAATATGAATAATATAATATATGATTATAACATAGCTTAATAATATGACTATTGGAATTTTCCACCGACGACGACACTGACGATATAAATAATTATAGTCACCACATGGATTGTCGTCAGTCAACGTTTAAATTATATTTGGGTTTAAATGTTTCATTTGCATATCCGAATAGGTACAACAATATAATAATATGTATGATAATGATAATAATAATTATATAAGCATAGGCGATACACGCATATTATAATAATATTATATAAATTAATACGTGGGCTTGCGCTTATTCACCAAAAAAAAACGTATATCGTAAAGCGTTTATTATTGAAATATTATTAAGTAGAAAAAGAAAACAGTGGTTATAACGCACTTATAACAATAGTAATCATAATAATAATAATAATAATAATAACCCTTGATGCGCGACACGTGGTCGTCATCGGGATGGTACATTATTAGGAACTCCGAATCATTCAAAGCCAAATATTATGACCGTTCGAACGGAAATCGAACACCGTATGCCCCAAAAAAACCAGTAGGGGTGGTGGAGGTGTGAACGGACAACGGACGATGAGTCACAGATCGATTCAATCGAGATTTTTTTTCATATCCGCGGACTACGGACTCGTGTTAATCCACAAAAATATAGTCTTTTTACGGTTGAATTTGGAAAATGAGCAAACTAAAATCGGACGCGATCGAGTGACAGCGATCAGTACGCGGCAAAATCGATGTGCTCAGAGAATGAGGGCCGTGAGCAGTTTACGAAGTGGTCTCGGAGTTATAACGTTGTGGACCCAAATATACCTTTAACGAGCGTCGAAAAGGGGTCATTAGCAACCGTATAGTTTAAAAATGCCACCAGCCCTTGAGAGAGAGAGAGAGAGAGAGAGAGAAAGAGGGGAAAACAAACGTAAAGGTTATTCAATTAAAAAGAAAAATTTGTGGCTTCTTTCGGTCCCTTAGTTCCATCATTGATCCGACCCTGGCCAGGCATTCGCGTTCGAACCAAGGTTTCTCAAACAATGGATTGCATATATTTTTTATTTTTTTGTGGATTACCTTCACCTACATTTCCATTTATTATGTGTAAAGCTCGGATAATTATGAACATAATATTGTCGGGCCATTAAGCTGAAAACGAGAAAAATATTTGTGTGGGTTACCACGGCATAAAATTCGGGAATCCCTGATCTTGCATATGAGGTGAGAAAGACGAAAACCGCGTGAAAATCTGCGTCGGATGAGGACAATATTATTATTTGCTCGGTGTTCAATCGGAGTTTGGGATTTCGCGGTACCCTCCATGGGCGTGCAAACAGGGTGAAATGAGGCCCCCTGTAACGAGTAACAATATTTCACGAACAAAAAACAACACGTTTTATGTTGTTTAAAAGAAATTTGAGCTCCTATAAAATTTGTTATTTTTGCCCCATACGGCCCCGTGCTATTTTTCGAAATCGGGCGATTTTGCGGAAGGGATTATTCGTCGTGATCGATCACATCCCTCCGCACAACAAATTGCGAATAGATCATAATTTAATAATATGTCGCCGAGAACGCGTTATTCGATCCCTCACCGTTATCACACAAACGGCAAGGACAATTATTCGTATAAAATAATAAATAATATTATCAATAATTAATTATTATTATAAAGTTGCAAAATCGCGTGTACAACAATATTATAATAAATTATTATGTTCGATCTCGCACGTGAATAATATTAATAATAATTATTATGATTTATAGTGAAATATTATAGTACAATAATTATAACGTTATGCAGTGGTCGGCGGTGGCGGCGGCGGCGGCGGCAACGCGGGTCGGCCGCCGCTGTGCTGCTTCCGGCCGGGTCGCAGTCTGTCCAGAAGGCCCGTGACGGTGGGCCGCCGCCGGGGCCACGGTCATCCGTACGTCGGGTCCACCGTGAGCGACATCCGTTGGCCGCGGTCCACCCAGTTCTTGAGCCGCCCCCGGAGCTCCTCCAGCGACTTGGACTTGGCCTTGTTGATGCGCTTGTACTTGACGTCCTTGGGCTTGGTCACCGACCGGTGGTTGCTCATCACCCGGTTGTACGTGGTCGCCTCGGTGGTCGCGTTCGCCACGCCCCCGCCGCCGCCGCGGCCGTCCGACTCGCGGCCGTCTTCCGCCCCGCCGGATCGAGCTCCCTCCGTGCCGCCGCCGCCGCCGCTCACCGACGACGCGACGGACCGCGACCGCGGACGATGCTGCGCCGGGCCGTGCGCCTGTTCCGACGCGTCCTCCTGGCTGTTGCCCGACTCGTCCTCCTCCATGATCACCGCGCTGTCGCTGTCGTCCACGTTCCCGTCGTCCGAAGTCGCTCCGTGGTGACGGGACGCCGGGCCGCCGTCTACGCCGCCGCGCGCGTCCAAGCCGCCACACTTGGTGCCGCCGCCGCCGCCGCCGCCGCCGGTCATGATCACTCCGAAGTCGGCCAGCCTGGAGTGCAGACACCGGATGGTGCGCTGCTGTGCCTCGATCACGTACTCCCGGTGATCGAGCAACTCACCGATGGCCCGCTGTTTCCGGCCCAACCGGGCCTCGAACAGCATCAGGTCCGACGTCAGCGACTCCAACCGGCTCCCGTACTCCGCGCTCATCTTGATCAGCCGCTCTTCCTGTAACGGGAAAAACGTTATTATCAACACTGATCTATAAAGTATAAAGTGATAAATTATAAATCCAAAAAAAAAAAAAAAAAAGGGTCACAACGTATTTTCACACCGAGTATGCGAAAACGGATCCTGAGATGTTTTTTATTATAATATTGTTATAATTATAATTAATTACAAGTAATTCTTTAACTCATTTTGATTTTTTTTTTTTTTAATGTCAGTCCAACCAAGTTAAAATCTTTAATCTATTCATAAATACATTTTTAACTTATTCATAATTAATTTTAAATGACGTATGCCTTATTATGTTATTGTTTTATTTATGCTTATTATTGTATCTATCACTTTTATTGTAATTAAGTAGTATAAGTAATCGTATTATTATATTAACCATAGCTAAAAAAGTATTATTCTACACTATCTGTACTGAGCCCTAATAAGGGCGTTTATTATTAATAAATAAAAGAAATAAATTAATAAATACATTTTTCAATTTATTTATTTATATTTATTAATATCATCTATTGTATTTATCTATTTTATATTTGTGTGTTATACTTTTTAAGAGGTGCTATGTTTTTACCATAGTGAAGAAATGAACCGATTTGATTTTTTGAAATTATTGTAAATATCAAAACAAACAATTATTTAATCGTTGAAATTTAATAACCATGTTAAATAATAGAAATAACAACTTATCGGGAGACATTCAAGTCAACCATGGGCACAGCTAGGAAACATATTTATTTATTTTTGGGGTGTGGGAGGGAGTGACATGTTTATTTGATTAATTTGTCCCCCTCCTAAAAAAAAAAGATATTAACCTCATGCAATATTCAAAAAATCTGGGCAACTATGAGAAGTTTTAAGGGAACTTAAAACCGCTAATTACGTCTATGCAGTCAACCTACTAATTAACGCTAATAAGGTTGACTTCATATACTTATGCTCAAATATATATGCGAAACCAACTCTGATTATCCCGAAATTCCCTATCTGACGTTACGCCTTGAACGGGTAGGGAGAAAATATTTTATAGACAAGTTGCTTCCTATAATAAATGTATGAATTTTTTCGAACATTATACCCTAAATAAAAAATTTAATGTATAATAATCAAATAGAATGCAAAAGTTCTATGAAATAAAATGAACAGTGATGAACAGTGTTAACCCCATTCCTTTTAACACCTAATTCACCAATCAAACCAACGTATTACATCAAATAATTAAACTTAATTAATTGCATATATAAAATATTAATTAATAATCTTGGTAAATTGAATAATAATGCAGGTAACCTAACCTAACCTGTAAGTATAGCATTTTTTTTATTAAATTTTATGTTTAGGTAAAAAATTAACTTTTATTTTATTATTTTTGAAAAATTTTAGGATAGCTATGTTATACAGTTAATTTTTTGAGAATTTTGACGTTTCCGCGTTTAATTTTCATAAAAGTCATGATTTTTAATATTTTTTTTTAATTTCCACAAAATGTTTGTGTTATTAGAAGATTGTCCAATATATTGACTATACCCATCGATTTTCAGGCGCACAGACTTGGCAATCTTCTAATAATACACATATTTTATGTAAACTAAAAAAAAGATATTAAAAATCCTTAGGCCAATGAAAATGAAATATTGAAATGTCGAAATTTTCAGAAAAATAAACTCTATACAATGGTTATCTTTTTTTTGAAATTAACTTTTTTTACAATACATATAATTAATTTAAAACACCTATGGACTACTTATATTCATTGTCTCTGTATGCGTATATGTTATACAGGTAGGTGGTTCCCGGATTTGTTTTGGTAATAACATGATAGTATCAGATCCCGAATATCCATACTTATAAATATGTCAATCAAAAAGCGGTAGAGTACGCAACGGTGACCGGCCGAACTGGTACTGGTAACTGGTTCATACGTTATTATATTTGCCAGCGAGTATTCTAGATCATACACAGTTCCATAAGTTTGTTTAAATGAGTCCGACTAGTGTGTACTATACCAAACTAATCCGGAATCGACAATAGCGCAGTGGCGTGTCCACAGAATTGGTGTGTAGAGGCGAATATACTTTCTAAGAGTACAACCTTCGTAAATTTTATACTCCTCTTTATATCTACTCGGTACAAATATTTGAAGATACCTAATGTTTAGTATAATATATTTTTATTACCCGTGTTATTATTTAAAAAAACTAAGTAATAGAAATTGAATATTGTATTATTGACACTAAACCGTAGCTAAGCTAAGACAAGGGCCGGCGAGCACCCAAAAACAGTCTTGTCACCGTGCCCCCTCCCTCTTATTACCTAGGAGTATAAAATCTCAATTCCGGGACTCAGCTCGGACGTGACCCCGGGCAAAACCGATCGCAAACGAACACAACCGAGTGATACACGGTAGGCCTACGACGACATCAGCTGCTGTAAAGTGTGTTGGAAACGACACAACGCGATCACGACGCAGCCATGACTATTATTTTAATGAGGCACTCTGTTTTGGCCGCGTTGCAATGTGGCCAGACCGGGTTTCCGTTGTTTCTGTAGAAAAACGCCCCAAAGACAAATGAACGCCGCGATAAATACTTATGATAGGTAGGCAGTAATAATAATAACAATAATAATATGGCCGCTTTATTAGATCGGAAAAATAACCACCGGCGCTCACCATCGTCAGCGACCGAATAAGGTCGAACGTTTTACCGTCGCGATACGCACGTGCAGATCTGTACGGAATATATAGCTGATACGAACGAGCGAAAAGTAAATTTGCAGTGCTATTTGAAACGTAATATTATTATATATCTCACGAGCAGTAATATAATACGATGATAATAATAATAATATTATACGCACTCTTGCAATATGGCATGCGATATCCGAGTTTAACGTGCGCGCCGGGGAAACTCTCGAAATCGAATGTAAAAGCATTTATATGTTCTACAGCGACACCGAACTACATATATAATACTATATTATAATATTATACTGCACCGGCGGTGACGAAATAATTACTACCGGCTTTGCCGCGAAACCCTCGTTAGCGGCGTTAACTTTTATTAATAATAATATATTATGTGTTGTACGATATAATATGACACGGACACAAACTCACGTGAAATCCTGGGGATGTTTAAGCACCAACGAACACAGGTTTCCACACTTTTTTTTCCATTTTTGAACAGAAAGAACTGTTCTTGGTTGTCCGTTTCTGTGATTTTAAATTTTTTCAAACAAAACTTAACAATTTAAAGTTAAAATATTAAAAAATTATCTCGTTTTCAAACCAAGGTGTATGGCACAAAGGCATTTAAAAATCGGCAAAATGAGTGCCCAGTAGAATTTTTTCATCTTTTCGAAAAAAATAAAATGAATATTCAAGACATTCAGTTGTTAAATCGAAATATGAACACTGGTGTTTGGTCATTTTTGGTTGTTTTCACGATATTAAGAAAATATAGCACAACATGGCACAAGTTTTACTGGTTAGTATCTGGCACTTGTTGATATATCATTCAGATGTATTCAGAATATTTCTAAATATACACGAGTATAAAAATTTTATTCCAGAAATAGAAGCAAAACCTCTGTATCCATATCTTACTTCAATATATATATAAATTGCATACTTTAACCCCTTAATAAATATTCGAACTCGTTCTCCTCAAATACAATATTCTATAAAAAATTTTGTGATTGAAATTAAGTTATAATTATCAGTGTTTTACATAGCTATTGTGAAATTTCATTTTTCTTCAGAATATATTTTCAATGTTTGTTTTGATGTACCTAACGTTCGAAAAAATTACAATATTTAAAACGTAGAAGGCAAAACCAATAAGACTTTTATCAAATCAGAGAAAATTAATTTTCTATTTTTTAGTCTTCAATTTATAAATCAATATACACATTAATGTATATACTATGGTAAATGAACATAAACCTGACCTAAAAATAGAAAAACAAAATGAAAAGCGTGTGTGTACATGAAGCCACACGAATAGTTAACGTTTCAATGATAATAAATTTTATTATGATAACTGGAAATGGTTATAATTTCAACTCATTATTTTAGTGGTTGATCAAATACTGACCGAGACATAGAATACCGACAAAAAAACGATAGTAAATATAATGGTTGATTAATATTTTCCCGTGCAAAAACTGTTCAGGCTTATAACGTGTACTTTAATAAACAGGTCATGCAATGTGGTCGTTATCGTATTCCAATTTCGTTCTCATTTATTATTTACAACGAAATACCTAAAAATCTTCTATCGAAATATTGACTAACTATTTTAAGCTAGATAAAGGCTACTGCGTTTCGATTTTTTAATAATAGGCTGACAATATTTTGAAAGGAAAAAATTAAGGGTTCATTGTGTCAAGAAAAAAAAAAAAAAAAAATGTAAATTATAGGAAAAACGACAAGGATACTAATTTCGAAACAGGGTGTGCGAAGCACCCTTAAACACCTCTTAGATTTGCACCAACGACATACATGTTAATATTTAATTTACACGAAGAAATCGTTATCATTACGCGGTTCGCATATTTTATTTTAATTATTATTAAAATAAACGCACGGTTCACACTTCTCTCAGACTCTACTGCTCTCGTTACCGATACCCCCGTGGTTATGCAACGACATATTATTACTATTTTTTGCAGAAAAAAAAAAAAAATGAATTAAAATTCCTCATTGTCTAAAACATGTTAGAAAACAGGAAATCGGACGCATTTGAAAAGTAAATCAAGTTGGTCCGTCCGTGTTAGGTAAACGCGCGTAACAAACGGGATTATAAATGACCAAACACGGCGGTCAGGACGAAACGAGAGAAAAACGATTTTTTTCTTTCTATATTTTTTAAATTAACGAGATAAGAGAGAGAGAGAAATAGCATTTTATTATTATTATTATTATTATTATGTGTCTAGATGACGGATGACGGGCTGTGGAATATATTGTACACCATTTTTAAAAGGATATAGAAAATATTCGAAGAACGGACGGTTTAACAAAGAATAGGTGACGTCACAACGGATGCGTTAGATATAAAATATTATTATAATGGCCTCTCTATAGTTGACGTTCTCGACGAATTCGAATATTATTACAGAAGTAGTGCGTGTATGCCGTCAGTAGAACGTCCCAAACAAAAAAAATTCCAAATGAGACATTTAAATACGTCAGTTATTGTAAATTTACTGTTTCTGCCTTTAGGGGTTAAAAACATATTTTTAGCCGTATAATATAAATCCAAGTTTGCCGAAATAATAACTGGTCTAGTCACATAGGTAAATTGAATCCCAATTTTTTTTTTTTTATATCACTAACCGATATATGGTGATGTCAAACTTTGGAAATGCATTTTGGGAGAAATTTATTCTTAGAAATTTATAAAATTTTAATTTTTTTGCTTAAAAAAACAGTTTAATTTTCAGTTATTTGTTCATTATTTTGTACGTATTGTACTGAGTGAATGGTTTTGTTTAGAACATAACTGCAATTTTATATTTGTGTAAACAATGAGAGGCACCTGCTCAAAACGTAAAGTTCTGGAATTTAAAAACAGTTTTTCGCACGGTGTATAAGTATTTACTTCTCGAACTACTGATTTATGGGATTCAGTTTACCGAAAACTAATGTATGATATATCAATTTACTAATACCGAAAATAACCTACTGGATTAGTGTACTAACTGTAATCTTATACCGGATAGTTAAAAAAAAAATAAATAAATAATAATAAACGCATAGATCGAAATAACGGCAGTATCATCAAGTGGTCGGGAGGTAATAAATAAATAAAAAACTATAAATAAGAAATTACAAATAATTTTATAAATAACATGAATATTGTTAAAACGTGGTAATCATATTATGAAGTAATTTATTTATTCTATTTGAAGACGGCTTTTATTCATTTACTATAGGGTGACCATATTTAAGAAAATAAAATACAGGACAAAAATATTTTAAAACATTATATATATATATAATGCTTTTGAACCGTGAAAAAGTATAATTTTTAAACTACCAATTATAGATTAAATTTAAACGCATACAAATATTATTTTGAAAAACATAAAATAACATAATTAAACTAAATTGATACTTTTAAAAATTTCTTCAAATCCTTTATTCATTTATATTGTATACTTTACTTTCTAAAAAAAACTTATAAATTCATTTTACGATTATAATTTATTTAATGGTATCCACAAGATTTCTAGATTCATACATTATTTTATTCAATAATTTAATTTCAAAAATTTCAAAAATTTTAAATCAACAGTAAGTCGAAAAACGGGATTAATATGGGACGGACTTGAAATTACGGGACAAAAAACGTCCTGAGAGAAGTTTATCAGGACAACAGGACGCAGAGTCGAAATAAAGGACAATCCTGCAATCCTCGATAAAACAGGACGTATGGTCACCCTAATTTAGCACAATATTACGTTCTGTTTCAATTAACCGGGAGAAGACGACAAAAATGTTTTCAATTTTTTTATTTTTTTTTTTTTAGAACCGAATCTGTGTGACACGGACGCAAAAAAAAAAAAAAAAAAGAAAAGGAGGCCAACAGCCCGCACGCTGTTACAAACGATACGATACTCTGTGTACCAATATATACGAAAACCGATGGAAAATTCGTCGAAGATGACGTTGATTAATCAAATGACACGGGCGAAAAACGACAGCAACAGATCGGGTCAACGATGTAATTATTATTATCCGAAGATTTCCCGTTAGGCGCTTCGTATAATAATATATATATATATATACCGATTTCCGCGGTTATTTGGTAATTTTTTTTAATTTTTTTTTTTTTTTTCAATTCGAAAAAGCGCACGGTAACGAATCCGAATTACGTTTGGAACAGCAGAATTGTGTTCTCTCTCTCTCTCTCTCTCTGTCCTTTTGTTCCATTAGTAGGTACGTACGGGTTTTTAACGGTACAGTATAATAATATATATTATACGTTTATAACGCGTAGTCGTCGTTGGCGGCCGTTTCGGTCCGCATAATATGCGGTGTGCGTTGTACATACACTCGGTCTCCTGTAGTTTTGGAACGCAAATAATAAAATATAATAATTCGAGTTCGACGGATTCGTATGTATACGTAAATTGAGGGGGTGGGGGGCAACGTGACTGCAGACGAGTAATCGCAATAAGAATATGAATAGTAATATAGTAATAACGATGATAATAATTACCACGGTGCGAACGCCATAGTGTAAGGTAATAATATAATATTATTAAACGGATTTAGCGCGACATTTTTTTTTTTTTTTACCCTGTTCGAATTTGTCCGTTTTCTCCGAAAGCGTAATAATTCGATCAAAAGAATTATTCATTTTTTTTTTTTTTTACCTCGACGAGAATACATCAAAATTGGATACCGAAAACGAAGCAGTCAAAGTAATTTGTAAATAGTTGAGAGTCGAAAATTTTCCCAAAATTAAATTCGTATAATCATCATCAGTTAATGATACTATCAACAGAGTTTAATTCCCTTATAAAACCTATAATTATAATTTTTTTTTTTTATATATTTTTCGCTTAATGTATTTAGAAATTATAGTCCAGGTGATGAAGGCGATTACTCGTTATTTGCATCTATCGCGTGAGATAAAATGTAATAATGTTTTACAGTCGTATTGTGTGTTCTAATTACGGTATATTATCCACGTCACAATCGTGTAGAACGCATTTTTAATGCGCAAAAATTATAAATAAGAATGTATACGCAAAACTACGTGTCTAATCGTTATTTGAAGATACAATAATACATTGTATCATTTTATAATATGGCCTGATTTGCATATAGAATTAGTGTACAACATTCACTGGCCATTTATCAACGGATTTTTCCGTCTATTCGGAGGAAACAAACATTTTTTTAATTTAATATTTGATTCTAAGTGCAGCGAAGGAGTTAGTGATTTTACTATGAAATTTTTCACACACACACACACACACACCAGTTGAGACTTTTGTACGAGGTATTGTCTGTTAACACGTTTTATGACAAAAGTTAAAAGTACAAAACTGAAATCAGAAAGAGCGAAAAAGATTTTAAAATATACTTTTATAGCGTTAATATTTACATTCTTGAAAATATCGGAACAAGAGAAAAATCAATATGGGAATGTCACCAACATAAAAAAATGAAGTGCATTGGGTGTGTTCATTCTAAAGATTTACAATTGCTGAATGAAATCGCATATAATCACGTATCAGATAGTGGAAAAATTAAAGCACCCAAGTCATAATTTCAATGAAACATACTGCGACGCAAAATGTAAAATTGAGTGTTTTTGCTGTAGTTGGATCTGTTTCGATAAATTAAAGTTCAAATTTATTTCATGATAGGGATGGTGGCGTTGGTTACGGTTTGTTATTTTAATCAAAACATACCATTGGTCTTTTGAGATATCAAAACTTCGTGAAACAAGAATAGTATTTATTTTTCTGTTGCGTAAGTTGCCTATTCCCGCGCATCAATGCTTGGAATTGCCTATCGCTAAATTTTCGGGCGATAACTGAAATTGAATACTAAACAGACCTAATATAATAAGTTGTTTTAATTTTTTGAATATTTTGCGATTAAATTTTAGTTTACAAGACGTACTTGCTACTGTACAAATATCAGTTGTATCTGTTATAAAGAAGAAAATACTATATTTATCAAATAGTATAAAACTGTTTTATATGTATATGTATAAATATATTAAATAGTGAATTATATTTATACAAATTTTTTAAATTAATTTTTTTTAACATTATCATTTTATATGATACATTCATTTTGTAAAATCCAAGTTTTTATTTAGACGACCAATTGCAATCGCGAATAATAAAATTAAACTCACGATAAATTTGTAGGAAATCAAACACACCCACCACAAGTGTCCTATCATTCCTACTCTTGGTGCAGAGTATTCCCAGAATTTGACGGTCTATAATTACCTAACAACACCATACCGCAATTCACAATAACCAAAATTGATGTATTCAATAATACATAATAATAATTATTATAATTTGACAATGGCTATTACAACTAATAACAAGATTATTGTATTAGATATTGTATGGATTAAAAATTTCCCGTCGATTATACTATACGAAATAAATTTCTTAAGCTATTTACGTTTTATTTAAATGGTGTTATGGTTACGTCACTTAAAGTCGTCGTTTCGAAGGGTTGTTTACCCCGAGTGTATTTTTAGAGGCCGTGTAACTGTTAGTTACTCAATGTTATATACGATTGTAGTACAATTTTCAAAAAACTGTTTTTCCCAATCCATTTTTCCAATCTAATTTCTCCAATTTCAATATTTACCATAAAACCATTCTTTCAATATATATTTTTACAAATTTAATATTCCTCCCCCCCAAAAAAAAAAAAAAAAATTGGTCATAATTTAAATTTTTAACTATTTTTTTTTTTTTATATATTATTTATTAAATTATTTATATGACGAGTTTATTGATAGCTATACTCCATACCTTACAGTCATTGGTCATAATTTAAAATTGTAATTATTTTATTTAACAATAAGTAATTTCTTATATTTGATAAGATATATTGATAGATTTGGTATTGTTAAAAATTACTTTTAGGAAAAATGGTATTGAAAAAAAAGAACTTTTGGGAAATAAAAAAAATGTGTAAAACAAATTGGGAATAGTGTCTCCCTACCGTTAGTGAATTTGGGCGCGAGCAACTGTAGTGTATACGTATTGCTTGTAACAATGGAAATGAGAGGAACATTTTGGAGGTCCTTCGTTTAGGGGTGTGGTTTGATGCAAGGGAAGGGAGGAAACAAATACAAATAAACGAGTTGCCGGTACTACCGGTGCGGTTTGATCCGAATTTTCTCGATTCGCTCGAGGCCAACGCAAATATAATAACGATAATAAAACATTATTTATCGACATTCACGATACCGGAACGATGTAACAATGTAATGGATGTTGATCGACAGTTTTATTATCCACTGCGTTATAATATTATTATTACACCGTGTAAGGGTTCGCGGCGGCGGAGTGAGTTTTCAGCGATTAATACACCCGACCGCCTACGATTTTCACGACGACCTCGCGGAAGCGGACACGGATAAAATATGTGCGCATTAATATGCTTACACTACAATACAATATTACTTAATCTATAGAATATTGAAAAGTGATATTACCAATAATTACGTTTATTATTACCGACGGCGTACGCCTTGAACTTGTCGCGGCGGAGGTTAAACGCGCCCGACACAAACTGCCATAATGACCGGCGGCGGCGGCTGTACCGAGGGTGACGCTAGCGCAATAATTTTTCTTGTCCGGGTGGCGTCTGTTATTTTTTATAATAACACGATTTTAATAAATAATGATAATATGGTGGTCGACCTTAGGCGAGGAAATATTACCGCGGCGGAGTGGCTGAGTGCCGACAGTCGAATAATAATAATAATAATAATAATAAACGATTCTGAACGAAAGAATTTAATATTATAAGGAACAAATGAGAAAAAAAAAATGTTAGAAAAATGTCCAAAATTATTTTTCCACATTTTCAAAATCTTTCTTATACGATTTTCTATCTATGTTTAAATTTTCATAAAATCCGGATCAAAAAATGATGGTTTCCAAGTCGTTTTTGTTAAATTTTGGGTAGTTCTTTCCAAAAAAATTGAAGAATTGAGAAATTCAAAAAATGACCTATCTAAAGTACAATTTAGAGGAAAATCCGGTTTCAAAAAGTTATCGATCAAAACTTTTGGACAAGTATTTCCATACGAAAAGTTGTACACAGAAAAAAAAAAAATAAAAAAAAAATAAACATCATTGTAAAAATTCAGAATCTAAAATGTTTGCATACGCGTGCCGCATAAAATCTAGTTCTCGGCTCGTCGTTTGAGTACTATTCGGTCAGTACGCCGGAGTACAATAAACGTATTTACATTTTTTTCCCCTTCGGTTTTTTTTTTTTTACATAGAAAGTGTTCCCGTGAGGGACTATGGTAATTTGCGCCTATAACAGTAGTAGTAAATGTTGTGTAATATGTAATTTACGCCGTTATTTAACCTTCTCAAACTACTACGTACACTCAAACGTATTGAAATTCTCGACAATCTTTCCGAATAGGTTTTTCATAACAAATTTAGGGTTGTTTTCGAATTAAACGCACTTATGCGAAAAAAATGAGAAAAACTAACGCATCTGCGGAGTGAACAAGCTCTACACTTTTATATCTATCTGACCCTAATATGATTTTGGTTTACAAAAACAATTTGGAAATACTATTCCTTATCGGTCATGGCGTTGATGACATAATATATTTTTTTTTTTTTTTTTTTATAAATTTTGCGCAAATCGCTTACGCAGTCTCGTCTGGAAGTGATTTATGCAATCCGAAATAGTACCTCAAGTGACGGCCGAACCGTGTTAACATTTACAAGATAATAATATTATAAATTTCACTCCGGCGCGCCGGAATTTTTCACGCGTACGAAAATTTCAAATTTTCATTCGATTTCAATTGTTCGTGTACTCATACTCATGCAATCGGGCGGCTTAATAGTATTATTATAATATATACGTACAAATTAATCGGTTGCGGTAAAATGTTACGGATGTCCATAATATTTGTATCGATTCCAAAACACTGACGATATACTTGTAGTAGTTCGGGAGAAAATTATTCAAAAAACGTTCCGGAGACACAACTTTGCGCATTCCTCTGTTTTAGATTCTGAACGAAGTGAAGATTACAATGATAGTTACAATGATGTTTATTTTTATTTTATTTTTTTTTTTTTCGTGTACAACTTTTCGTATGGAAATACTTGTTTCGATCAATAACTTTTTGAAACCGGATTTGCCTTTGTACTTTAGAGAGGTCATTTTTTGAATTTCTCAATTCTTCAATTTCTTTTTGGGAAAAACTACCCAAAACGACTCGGAACCCATCATTTGTTGATCCAAACTATATGAAAATTTAAACATAGATAGAAAATAATATAAGAAAGACTTTGGCGCAAGAAAATTTTGAAAATGTGAAAAAAAATTTTTTGGACATTTTTCTAACATTTTTTTTTTCTCATTTATTTTTTATATTATAATTTCCTTCATTCAGAATCGTTTTATTGAAGAAATGATTTATCGTTTCTTTAAAATTCAATACACCCGTCAAGAGAATCCCACCGGTCGTGCGAAGTATGTCCGACTTTTTTTTTTTTTTAGCGGGTGTAAAATTTCCGTAAGTTTTACCAGGGGTTTTACCCTTGTCTACGTAGGTACGTATTGAAACAAGAGAATTCTTTGAAGTCATTTTACACGCCTACGGGGAACTCGTAAGAAAAAAAGGAATTTATTCATGTGTTCGAAAACATTTGTTACGATCAGAGTCAAGAGTGTATAATATTGTACAATATCAAATTGTATAATATCCATTTATATGTATTTGTATTATACGTTTAGTTTTATATATATTATAATAATTGTATACACCCAATTTTTCCACTAAAAATTTAAAATTGAGTATTAACATTTTAATATTCTTTGTATATTTAATATCTACACTAAATGGCAATTATTAGTTTTTAATTCATATAAAATGAACAATAAAAATTGTTTAAACGTGAAAAATTAAATTTAACGCCAGATTTACTAAGAACTATAGGTAGATCCAGTCAAATAGTAATTATTAGTTGAAATTGAGTTTTATATAATATTTTGTACATGGTTTATATATTTTAGACAATAAAATATTACACGTATGTATTACGTATATGATGTAAAAAGCATTTTATACATGTAAATACTCAACCCTGGTCATGACGTGGAGTGTGAAAATCAAATTATTCGTTCATCAGTCGACAACAGTCTGACCCGAGTGGAAGACTAAAACCGTAAAATACATATTGTACTATATATTAGTTCCTGCACTATCGAAAAAAGTATTTATGTTAGTTCCCACATGCCCGAAGTAAATATATAATATGTTATTTCCTACATGACCGAAAAAATAAATACGGTAAAAACTTATTAGGAAGTGATATATTGTAAAAATATTAAATATTCATCATCCATACAGTATATAATATATTATTTATTATTAAAAAGACAAAATGTTCAATTTTATTAAAATTAAGTTTAAGAAAATATTTTTTTTTCGAAATATTTTTATACACTCAATGAATCATTAAACCAATTATTTTATACTGTCTCAGAACAACTACTGCAAGCAGATAATATAAAACATAAATAATTTTTACAATATAATTAATTAGTTTTAAATCCATTTTTAGGTAAAACGAAATCAATTGCGAGAACTCCTAGTATTGTAAGGGACTTACATATCTCATTTCTGTATTCACGTAGGAACTTGTATCTCATTTAATTCATTTATATAGAAATTTACATAATTCCATTTTTCATTCATATCTAATTTTTTACCGGGTCTTCTCGCATAGGAACTATTACTGTTTCCCGTTTGGTACGTTACGTGACCCAACAACTCGCCCTACCCATTTCCACTTCGTATCATATTTATATACCTGCATCTTGGCCTTTTTTCTCCACACGAGGGTCTGGTGCGTCTGAAACCGACATCTGTCTCTCAGCTGCTTGATGACCGTCCGGGCCTCCTCGACGGTCTGCACGTCGTCGTCCTGCATGATCTGCGGCGATGATAACAACGACATCGGTGACGCGGGCGGTGGTTCTTTGATTGACGATTGCGTTGCTAGATCTCCCTCAACGACACCCATTCTAGAACGGAAAAAAGAACAGCACTCATGAGTATTTTGTAATTTGTGTTTGAATTTTTATTTCCATGTGATTATAAACAGCTCGTCGAGACGCTGAAAATGCATTTTTTTTTAAATTTATAATTGTGCGGGTATATTTTAATAATATTGCAGTCCATATGGAATAATTTGGTCGGTAGGCGTATGTTGTTAATATACGTCCTACGTGCGTCCTGAATTTCGAATACTCCTTAAATATATTAATAATGAGGTTATTTCGAAGTTTAACCAAAAGTCATGATACGTTTTTATGATCCTTTTTATAGTCCAGGACTAAGTTCTATTCATGATTAGTTCATTGGCTAGTTTATGACAGAGCGTATAATTTTTGGGTATACTTGACGCGCGTTTATTTCTATTTCAGTCGTGTTTAAATTAAAATTTACACGTTCCAAGATGTGTCACGTTGAAACACTAAATCATATTTATTGAGCAAGTATAAATTAAAAAAAAAAAAAAAAAAAAACGAATTCCATTAATTACGAATATGATACACACTTAATAATTTAATTTGCGATTCGTATCAGAGACTATATTAAGTCTAGTCATACAATACAATCTATTCGTATCTGTATGAATGAAATGTTTTGTAAAATAAAAGCTTGTATCATAAATATTTATATTCTAAATCAGGGGTTCCCAACCCGTGGTACGCGTACCACTAGTGGTACGCGAAGACATTTTATTATTTTTATGAGTATCGGAATAATAAAAATATTAATAAATTAATAAAAGAAAAAGTAAGTAGAAACACTTAAGTATGCCGAAATTCATAGTATTTTGGAATACGTTATTAAAAAAGTCGGATATAATTCGCACAAATCTTAGCTTTTCTAGTGAAACGTGGTGGGTATGTTAAATTTTAAAGAAACAGTAAATGATTTCTATAGTAAAATGAGACTGAGCAAAGCTTCAATTTTAACAAGACCATTTTACTTGAAAATTATAAAGTCTACTATCATTACAAAATATAACTTTATTTTTACTCTGCCAGTTATATATCCTACTATTAAAATATAAGAAAAAAATGTTGAAGAAAAATAAATCTAAGAAAAAAAAAAATTAAAAACATTTTTTTTTCCACATACTGAACATTTACTTTTACCCAAATCAATCTATATTTTAATTTTCATAAAGTTTTTGTATATAAAAAAAAGTTTTAATAGCGTTTTGTCAAATTTTGGCAATTTTTTACAAAATTTTAGAAAAGCTAATGAAAAATAACTTTTCTAAAGTACCATTTTGAAACTTTCGAACAAGAATCTGTATGAAAATAGTGATTACAAAACAAAATTAAATAAATAAATAAAAATAAATCGACATGATAATAAAAACATTAGCTTTTTCGCTCCTCCCGGAATCTTTAATATATATTTAAAAAAACTTCATTCTCCTAATTAAGTTTTGGAATTAAGGTAGTACGCGTATTGATTATACACAAATGTCTAATGGTACTCAGGGATATAAAGGTTGGGAACCCCTGTTTTAAATTATATAAAATAAAAAATCAATTATTTATTGCTGTAACGGACACGTGTCAAACCACCGATACTGTTAATTTCATTCGCCGGCATACGACCTATGACACTGGTCGCGAATGTGTGCCGACAGACCGTCGCCGCCGCCGAGGTCGTTCCTGCGGTGGGTAAGAGCGCATATTGACGTAACCACGTGGTTAAACGTTTGCGCTCGTGTGCACGCATTATGACATATCGACAACTATAACGGGCAGCAGGTTGCACAACCTGGCGGAGACTTTGGATAAAAAGCGTTTTTACGGCCGTGTTCCCCGAAACGTAATTTTAAGGGTATATTTCAGTCTTTTTATTCGTTTTAATGCATATTTGAACAGTAAACTCTTAAAATATTAATTTATAATATCTGTACATTATACAAGTCAATAATTAAAATTTAGCTAATCAAAAATATTACCATCCATGTTTTTTGGTCTTTTCCCTTGATAATACTATACATCTCTCTGTAATTGCTATAAGGTTTGAATCTTATCTTTACTTATGGTCGCCTGGACTCGATAGTGAAATAAATTGAAATATTAAAATGTATAGGACCTTTTCTCAGTGCATTTTCGCAATAAAATGCATTTTTTAAGGGCATTTTCCGAGGGAAAATAATTTTTTAACGGCATATTTCGAGGATTTTTAGTGCATTTAAATCCGGGCCCTAGTGATTATTGTTATTAGCATTAGGTTAATGATTTCCCTCTCCTCTGTTTAGTACGTCTTTTGGACGGTAACGTTTAACATCTTTTTTTTTCTTCTTATTTCCCATCGCCAAACTGTGTAATATTATAATAATTACATTCTTCTTCTGGCCAACTCTTTTTTCTTCTTCTTCTTCTTCTTCCTCTTCCCCTTCTGCTTCTTCTTCTATTATTTTGTATTATTTCGCCGATGTCTTTCCGGTATTGTTATTACTATTATTATTATTATTTTTTTTTTCACATCGGATCTAAATACGACGACCACCATGGCGGCGACGACAATTGTAATCGAATTCCGTCGGTGGCGGTGGCGCGATTCTACGTAAAAGTGTATATAGTTATTGCGCTTATTATTAGTTATATATATATATATATATATTTTTTTTTTTCCGTGGCATTGAACGTAACCGAAACAAACTATATACAAATGGTGCACAAAATGAGAGAAGAATAAAAAAAAAACCCCGTCTTCATGGTATAATGTGTACAAAACAGGAATTCTTTTTCGATCGTTCAAATTACTGGGACTTTTTTTTTTTTTATTATTTCATTTTTTTTTTACATACCTCGCTTATATACATGTATATTACACGTATATACACGTGCTTTTTATTTTTCGTATCGAAAGAACGCGCCTCGTCGTCTCTGGGTAGGGAAAATTTTTTATTCTTGTCGTTTCAAGGTCATCGTAGTGACCACCATTACGACGGAAGACGGCATGTTACATATATATTTATACACGCATATCATATAGATACCCATATATACGTGTATTATTTTCATACGTGCACAGCACTCGGTGCGCTTATATAACGACTAAACTACGATATGCCTATTGGCTTTTGACGTCCGATGGAAATCGACGTGGCACGTCCACGCGTGGCATTATGAGAAAAACGCGGTCGGACAAAGCGTATCGGAAATAATAAATGTTATATATTTATACATACTCTGGCCGACTCGCACGATATCTATTATCATATAAAAGTATTCGTGTGTGTACGACAACGACGACGACGACGACGCGTATTGGCTTTGGGTCGCACGCGTCGCACACCTGTTAATCATTAACCGCGGTTCTCAACCTGTAGCTCGCAGGAGATACGCAAAGATATTTTTTGATGAGCAAAAAAAAAAAAAAACAAAAATTAATAAGAATGTACCGAAATATAAATTGACCTGTGTGGAACGAGGAAGATTGTATATAATTTTCAATGTATTATTAAAAATAATTATCGTTGGCAATATTTAGATAATGATTATTTCTATACTATTTATATTTCACATAGGCTCTTTAATGTCGAATATCTTTTCACTTGTGTTTCTACATATTCGTGTGGGAAAAACATTTTCCGATTTATTATACAATATGAAAAATTAATTTAGAAACAAGATAATCGTAGAAAATAATTTAATATTTACAGTTATCAACGTCATAAATTGCCCGTTTTCTACATCCTGATTCATTCAATAAAACACCAACCATCTCATTAAATTATTTTTATTATTGTTCATATTCATTGCAGTTAATAATATAGCTGTACATATTTAACATATTACTCATATGTTCAATAGCAGCTATATGTAGTATTTTCTTAAGAATACGTGTACACATAAAAAGAAAAATGAAAAAATAATATGTTATCTATAGAAAATTACGTAAATTAATCAGTAATAAGATAGAAAAACGAAAAATTTGAACGTGAGTTATAATATTTTGAAAATTTAAAACTCTTTAAACTGCTCTTCTGTAAATTTTAGTCTTTGTGACTTACGACTTTTGGCTTCTTAGCCACCGACATATGACATTATAAAAACCCTCGTTTCTTCCCTCCGTTAAGAGTCAAGTGGTACGTCAACATTTTTCAAAAATGTTTAAGTAGTACGAGAATATACAAAATGGTCGAGAACCGTCGTGATTAGTATGTGTTTGTGTGTGTGTGTGTGTGTTTGACTTTCGTCGTTTGCCGTTTTTACTAAGAACTAAGAGTAATATAATACGAGTAAAACGGACGGTCGTGTATCACGAATTCGGTCGTTTCGAGTGCACCGTGTTTGTGTTTGTGTTTGTATAACGTATATCAGTGTACCTGTTGTCATATTGTTATACACCGCGGTGCAGGCGGCCGAAAGAATATCGTGCGATGGAAAGCGAAATCGAACATTAAAATAATAATAATTTATTTAGGTCGAACACGCCACGCCGCCGCCGCCGTGCCGGAGACTTTAACGACTTGACATTTAAATCGACGCGCGACCGTCAAAACGTCGCGTCGTGCCGTGCGTATACCTGCGCAACGGCGAGTGAACCCGAAGCTATATTTCGTACAAAGTTTACGCGTATAGTGTTATAAAATATTAAAATAATAATAATATATTGTATAGCTACGAGTGTAACCTTACGGTATACGAGCGAGCAAAAAAAAGGAAAAAAAAAAAAAAACGGTGTAGGTGTAATTTTCGATTTGACGTCCGTGTAATAAAATAGAGAGAAAAAATAGCGTATTATTTCAAACCTACTTCGGTGCGACTGTTTTTTTTTTTTTTTTTTTTTTACAGTGAAATATGCATTTGTACAATAATATACGTATATCTTACAATATTATTATTATTATTATTATTATTGTTTTCGTGCGCGTACTCGGCCGGCGGCGGTTTCACGATTTTTCGTCTTCCCGATATTGCACGCGCGTTATACCATTTTACAGTACACACGCACGTATTAAAATACGAGTAAGTGTATAATATAATATTATATTATAACTATAGTTCATTATGTTAACATACAGTGTTTGGTAAAATATATTATACGCTCACGGTGCACGTTATAGGCCGTACCATTCGACCTAAAAACACATTTGATTAATATAATTCAATAATAATTAATCGAATGCCCTCGATTCATTATGAACTATAACATGTAAACCCGCAACAACGCGTTTCGTTATTATTATGACTATTATATTATTATTATTATTATTATTATACTCTCGTGTGGGTCCCTTATTTTAACTGGAGGTCCCGTTGTCCCGACAAATCTCTTCGGAACACCAAAATGTCCCGTTTTTCAAAAAATTACCAATACATCCCTTTGACTCTTTGGATATCAATGAATATTATAAAAGATATCCATTCTTCTAAGTTCTGGTAAATATGATAGACCTGCATGATCAGGAAATTCAACAATCAATTAATTTTGTAAAGTTAAAATATATAATATACTCGTATTTTTATAAAATTAATGTGATATTTGTTTTATTTGTTTTATAATTTCATTCCTATTGGCTAATGGCTAAAGAATACAAAGTAATTTTTTTTTGTTTTCGTTTTTTTTTTTTTTTTTTAATTATTTTATCAAGTTTAAAAATGTTATGTTTATACTTTATTTAGTGTACGTTTTTATTAACATATTCTGTTGAAATATTATTCAAAAATTATAAAACTTGAATACAGAAATTAACTAAAAACATTTTCATTCAAAAAAGAATCAACTGTTGGAGGGGGGGGGATAAAATTATTTTTTTTTTGTCCCGTATTTTTAATTTTGAAATCTGGCAACCCCAAGTATGACAAATGACGATATTGTAAATATCAATAAATACAAATGTACGAATGAAATATGTAAATATAAAAAAACATTAAGTCTTTAATTATTTTTTAACAAAAACGCAGTTTTATGTGCGATTCCGTTTCTCGGACAGGCTAGATGGAACAGAGATTATTTTCGAGGTCACGGGAACATCATTTATCGACGTACGCGTTCTAATTGATAAATATTTGTTCACACTTATCATTTATACGCTATTTAACTGTTTCTTTTTAATTAATTTCCCAGTATAATTGGATATTATACGTATATAGATACATTACGCACATGACCAGTAATAACCGGAAAATAACGAACAATAATTATTATTATGTCATTAATCAACTCTACGATAACGTTATGTTCGTTATTTGTTCGATTCTAAGTAGAGCGAAGAAGCTAGTGTTTTTACAATGATGTTTTTTTTCCCTATATATGCGGAAAATATAAGAAATATATAAGGAAATTATGGAAATATATTGGAAATCAGGAAATATTGTTCAAAAGTTTTGATCGACAACTTTAACAATCGAAATTTCGCTCTAGACAGTACTTTGAAGAGGTCACTTTTCAAAATTTTCAATAAATTTTCCAAAATTTGAAGAAAATTATTCAAAAATTAACAAAAACTTCTTTAAAACTTTTTTTTTTTCTACTGTAACCTCTATAAAAATTTTGATATTCAAGAGATCATTTGTAAAGCATGTTTGCCCAATTTCTCGATCGTAAAAACATAAAAATTTGGATTTTTTTCAATCTTCATGTTATTACAAAATTATGTTTTCTTATTTTTTTATAACTTTTTTTTATGTTGCCTTAAAGATTTTCTGTTTTGGTATAAATTATCTTTTTCAAATGTCAACCCCTTACTTTATCAACCTAATGTTAGTTAACAGTTAGGTATAATATATAAAACTGGGGGAAAAAAAAAAAATAATATCTTTTTTTTGTAATAATAATAAACTACACATTTTTAGTAAAATTGTCTCATATAAACTGAAGCTCCACTCAGAATCACTCTATTGAAAAAATGATTCATCGTTTCTCAAAATAACACACCCACCAGATCCCACCCAAAGAACAAAGAGACCCATGGTGCGAGTATGTCCGGGTTTTTACAAAGTTTATTTGTTGACATCTTTTATTTTATTTTTTACAGTTTTTTACAATAAAAGTTAAAACAATGAATATTATATGTTTTATAATATTATACTTAATAAACCTCATAGCAGTACTTTGATTGTATGAAATAATATTCTCACAATACGCTAATATACGATCATCGCACGCTGTACTTTTATATCTGATTATTATTTTTAAAAAATAACGTTAACTCAATTTTCTCTAAGTTCCATTAAGTATACTCGACCGTTTCCTCGTTCTCAGATCATTTGATACTTTACGTTTTCTCGTGTACAAATTATGGTTACACTTATTAAAAATAGTTCTCAGACGTGAGAGACTCGATGTGACAAATACTACCGAGAGACGCTATTGGTATGGAAAACTACTCAGAATTGTGCACAAAAAAAAAAAAAAAACGAATTAAGCTCCGTAACGAGGTATACAAACGAAAATTCCCACGCGAGTACAAGAAAAAACGAAAATGTCCCTTCTAATGACAACAAACAATTTATAACAGAATATCACGAACGGTGAATTTACATGTCACGGATTGCTTTTTCACATTTAAAGCGTTGAATTAAATCAATTAATCGCACGTACTCGTTGTTTATTTACTGTTAGTATTTTGGGACAGTTCACGTACGAACATTCAGACCCGGAATGGGGCACGCGCATGCGTGATGTGATGACTATTGTGTGTATTTTGTTTAAAAACGATATTGTGCAGCAGACACCGAATGAGACGAAGTGGCCACCAAAGGTGAAATTTAAATTTTAAATTGAGGCGTTCAAATTTGTAACAGGTTAAATGTCATCGCACAAATCATTAACGGAGTTATTCAATTTGGACATAATATATTACTATAGAATTACAAAATAAATATGTTAACTTTAAAGTGTTGATTACTACAATTTTTACTAAATTGTTTCGAATGTTAACCGAGTAACCGAAGATTGTTATAAATTTCGATTCTAATGAAATAATATGCACACACTGAACTATTTCATTCACCAAAATTTACTTTGAAAAATGTTCCCCCTCCGTTCTTCAAATAAAATCATAGATCCGCCACTGGAAATGTCAATGAACTCAAAAACAATCCGCTAAAGTGGTCAAATTTTAAAAAACCGAAAAAAACGATGCTATCTCAAAGTAAAGCATTGTTCTCTGTACGCTCGTAAAAAGGTCATTGACAGGAAGAGAATACTTAACTCTGGTGAATTTGTTCTAAAAAAAAAAAAAACTCCGATTATTATTCAGCTGAGGTCAACAAAAAATAAAAATAAAATAACCTCCAAGGAGAATAATAATCCCAACCACCTGCAAAGGCGCAAGAAGTCTGCTAAGGATTATAGGCCATTGCGGACCACTGCGTTATTATTATGTTATCGCGGCGGTCATAAATTCGTTAGTTTTTTTTTTTTTTTTTGACCAAATAGCGGCGTGGACGTCGATTACCGCGTGACGGTCAGCCATAGAAAGAACTCGAAAGCGTCATAATAATATTGTTACCGTCGTCGTCGTTGTCGGGCATACGAGTGAAACGACGGACGAAATGCCTACGGGCCGTGATCGACGGATTCCTCGTAATCAATTATCTTCGTAGTGACTGTTATACATGCGCGCGTGTACTGGAATAATATGCAAAGCATTGGTGTAAAAAAATACTTTTGAAATTGTATTTAAATATAGATACAAGTGCATGTACGAGAAAAAAAAAATCGAATTACAATACAAACGCGAATGAGAAAAATTAATTAAGGTCAAATACAAATATTTAGGTATAATACACAATACATACCTATATTATAGTATAACCATATTAAAGTATTCTATTATACCCAATTATTATTATTATTATAACAATATTGAGGTTACGCTCCGATGTCTAGGCCATTGCATTTGGTTTGTTACGGTAATTATGAAATTTGATAATAGATATAATAAATAAAACATAGATATTTTTGAAAATTTAATTAAATAAATAAAGAAAAAAGATGAATACGTCTTGATATATAAATACAAAGATCAGACATGATTTGCACCATGGCGATTCTTTGATTTTCGGGTGGAATGCTCTTGATGAATGATTTGAATTTAAAAATAAAAAAAAAAACACGTTGAATTTTCAATTCTATTTATCTTGAATATTTCTTCAATAAAACAATAATTATTCTGAATGGATTTTAGTATTGTGTACTTATGTTTTTAACAATTTAATATATGAATAATTCGTTACCATTGCATGTAGTAGAGCCACTTATAAAAAAGTTTACCGAACGAAGAATTAAAAATGTTATTAGAAAAAACTTACACAAGAAATAAGGTATTTCCACCATCTTCTATGTTTATCCCATACCATGTGTATTCAATATTATACTATTGTCTATAATGGGTGAAAATTCTAATTTCTAACGCTAATAGTTTTGCAGATACAGCTATATTATTAAAATCAATTTCATGAAAATCTAGTTTATGATATATTTTACAGTTTTTATAAAATTTTTGGGTGGGTTAAATTTTATCCTAATGTTTGGAAAAGCTTAACATTCACAAAGTACTACTTGAACGAAATTCTCTATCAGAAACCTGCTCAGTACTTTTTCTTTGAGCGTAAGAAGTGTTTCGGGAAAAAAAAAAAAAAAATAAATAAAAAAACATCATTGTCTATTCAAAGATTATCACTGTCAATGACCATTAGTTTTTTTGTTCTGCCGAGAAACTAAAAACGTATAACTTGATTTAAAAATTAAGCACAAAAATCAAAATTTTCTTACAGTTTATTCTTTTATAGCTATAAGGAAAAATACTGGTTTCCAAAAACTGAACGGGAAACTAGAAATTTCCCAACGAATAATTTTGAAGCGTTTCTGTGTAGACAATTTTGATTCAAATCGAGGATTTTTTTATAGACTGATATTTTTCAAAAGTATACAAAAACGAGTATTTCAATTTCGAGTTTGAATACTTTCGAAACTTTACCACCACAAATATCTGCATTTTAAAAACACGTATTTTGTCAAAAACATACGACGTATTGTTAAGTATTCGGAATTAGGTTCAGACCGAACGGTTCGCGACTCAAATACTACTGCGCATGCGTGAGTTCCTGCGTAAAGTATCCGAACGCGAAAACGCCTCTCGGCGTCGGTCGGACAAAGACATTGGCGAGCGCGAACTCGCGTGTTACGTCTCGTTTTCGCATTATTATTTTATCAAACGAATTATTACCCCGTTTAATGGGATATAATTTAAAATTTACACGCTTCTCGCGTCGTGCGTATTGTTGTCGGATCTACGAGCGAGTCTCTCGTCCGCACATCAGACAACGCGTTTTTTTTTTTCCTTCGACGCGAATCGCCGCTCGTTGTCGGTTTCTTCTTCTTCTTCTTCAACTACTAATCTCGTATCCGACCGAACGTCGTATCGCATCCGCGACCACCGTGTGTACCCGCGGGCGAGCGTGCGATAAAAGCGCGATAGGTGAGTTGATTCCCGAGACCTTTCTCATGTACTAGTTGATTCCCGGGTCATTATATATTTTATTCAATATTTAGTAAAATATTCAGCCTATTATCATAACCCAAGAAACGCCACGAGGAGGTTGGCTGACAAGTTTCTCAAAAATGTTGGTTTTTTTTTGGTTTTTTCATATTTTGAAAATCGTTCAATTTTTATTTATTAATTATTAAAAAACATTTAGTAGTAACTAGGTAAAAAAATATAAAAAAAATTAGTAATTTGGTAAAACTTTGTAATACATTGTTTTTACAGATTGGTATCTGGTAATGAGATTACCAGTATACCGTAACATCTCTTCTCTAAAAAAAAATTTGTTTTTCTTTTTGGTTTTTTTGGATTTCTTAGTTCCATTACTCCTGCATTTAATATACGTTTCTGATTGTACTTCTAACAGCTCATTTATAAACACAAAAATATTCGGGTGCCCACTATAGAAACAACTGTTGAGCTTAGAATGAAAACTCTCACAACTATTCGTAGTTCTATTTAGAGTAGTTGAGCATTGAGCCCATATATTTGGTGGAAAACTAGTTTCTGGAGAAATATAATTATCAAATCCGTAGTCCATAAACTCTTCAATTCTTTCGCCACCTGTTGGTCGAAATGCCTATTGATAATTGATGTACAACAATAGGGAATCAACTCGTACGTACCATCTAATGACCAGGGTTTGATTCCCTGGTTCAACGGTGTCGGTGCAGGTAAACATGTACCCAGGAAACAACTCGTACGCAGCCGATAAAAGGCCACGCGTTTTCCTGCACAACTTACATTATTTATGAAAAAAGCTGGACATACTTCGCACGACGGGTGGGATTCTATTGACGGGTGTATTTAATTTTAAAGAAACGTTAAATCATTTCTTCAATAAAACGATTCTGAACGAGGGAAGTTAATAATATATAAAAAAAAAAATGTTAGAAAAATGTCCAAAATTTTTTTTCAAATTTTCTAAATTTTCTCGCGCCAAATTTTTTTTTATAGGATTTTCTATCAATGTTTAAATTTTCATAAAATTCTGATCAAAAAATGATGGTTTTCGAGTCGTTTTTGTCAAATTTTGGGTAGTTTTTCTCAAAAAAATCATTGAAGAATTGAGAAATTCAAAAAATGACCTCTCTAAAGTACAATCTAGAGATGAATCGAGTTTCAAAAAGTTATTGATAGAAACTTTTGGACAAGTATTTCTATACGAAAAGTTGTACACAGAAAAAAAAAAAAACATCATTGTAAAAACACTAGCTTGTTCACTTCGTTCAGAATCTAAAATAAAATCTTTTTTGGATTCGGGCGGTAAAACACTAGCCATTACGATTTGAGTTGATGCGCCGCCGTCGTTTTTCGAGGTCCGGCTGGAAACGCGCCGCCGACTGTAAGTCGTGAACCGTTACACACACACACACACACGCACACGCACAACCACGGGCCAGTGTTCCCTTCACTCGTAAATTATTTGCCGATTTCGTGTAACTTAGTTATATATTATAAAATATACGAATGTAGGTCGGGGCCCGAACAAAGAAACGAAATAATATACCGTCGAAATGATACAATCGTATATATATTTTTTTTTGTGTACGTATAAAATGTAAAAATAATATTATTATAATACCACTTTCATATTATATTTACATATTATTTATTATTCGTTGTGCACCGCCGCCGTGTGGGTGATCCATATTTAAGTGATGAGTGGAGTGGGCGGGGGGGAGGGAAGCTACCGATCGAAACGCAATCGTTCGATCCCGTCGATATGGTTTGTTATATTTCATTGTATCCCGTTTTCGTAAGAAACGGTTAAACGCCATATAAAGTAGAATAATATGTGCATAATATATTATTATTATTATTATTATTCTATAAACAATATAATGCATTGTTTTTTGAACGACGTGCGGATTTCTTCCATTGTTGGCGTGAAAGTCGTATTTACATTTATTGAACGCAAATTATTGATGTTTAATTATGTTCATTTTACACTCGTTCTCGTCTAATGTGTGTATTCGGGTTACAATGTATAATAATAATAATAATATTATTGCAGTTAATTTGAAAAGATTTATCAAATTAAAGAATACAATGAATTTAAATTTCATTATTATCTGATACTGAAGTACACTGTAAATTATGCCGTACAAACGGTGTGTTGTAATAGAATTTTCATAATAATACATCAATTTTGAATTTATGAAGTAATTTAAAAGTATTCAAATTCGTTTTATGAAAGAAACTCTGTATGTTTATGTAAACATGAATTTAGAATTTATCTGCAAAACTGTTCTTTATTAATCTGTATGAACATTTTGTACCATGTTTATTATTATAGAATTGTCTAGAACTACATAAAGTGGAAAGTAAGTAAAACAAATTTACATTAAAAAATATAAGAACTTTCAGTTAAAAAACTACAATTGAACAAATAATATTGAACTTTTAAATTTGATTATAATGAAAGTTGTTTTGTTACAAAATAAGAATTTAAATATTTAAAATCACAATTTATGACATTGAATTGAGCAATTTACTATATTATCCTGATTTTAATATTGAAGTCCACATTACATTATTATTAATTATTATTAATTAAACATTCAAATGTTGAGTAAATATATTCGGAAATTACAAAGATCATACGACACAACATAATATAACAACAATTTGAGTTACGATTTCTCACGAAAAGACATTTATTTGGTGTTCTTTGGGGCGTAACTACGTTTTCGGAATTAATTTTAGGGCGTCAACCTTTATGTGCTTATTTCAAACGTTCTGGCGTGGTGAGTAAACGAAAAAAACATGCGTCCCCGCAAAAAATTCCACAAGGCGGTTCAAAAGAATAAATACTCCTGTTTGTAAATCTTGAATGTCGAAACAGCCGGACATGCTTTGCACGACGAGTATTCTTCGCATCTCGGGTGTGAAGCTCTTGGTGGGTGTATTAAATTTTACAGAAACGATAAATCGTTTCTTCAATAAGACGATTCTGAACGAAAGAAGTTAGTATTATAAAGAAAAAATGAGAAAAAAAAAATTTGAGAATAGAAGCCAAAATCTTTCTCATATTATTTTCTATCTATGTTTAAATTTTCATAATATAGTTCGGATCAAAAAATGATGGTTTCCGAGTTGTTTTTGTAAAATTTAGGGTAGTTTTTTCAAGAAAAAAAAAAAAAAAAATTGGAGAATTGAGAAATTCAAAAAATGACCTCTTTAAAGTATCATCTAGAGGCAGATCCGGTTTCAAAAAGTTGCTGATGGAAACTTTTTGACCATTATTTTCATACGAAAAGTTGTACACACTACACAGAAAAAAAAAAATAAACATCATTGTAAAAACACTTCACTTCGTTCAGAATCTAAAAACCATTCAGTCCCGAGCCCTGTACATGCGGCTATAATAATATAATATTATGCAGTCTCACGAGAGACAATATTTTTTTTCGATGTATCCGTCGCGTAAAAAATCGTTACATCTTCCCTCGGAGAACACACACCTTTCAACGTAATATTATATTTGTGTGTGTGTGTGTGTGTGTTATGGAAAACCTGTTGTCCGGTACTAGCCGGACACTAGCAGTCGCGCGACGTAATATTATTATTATCGCCATAACTCTACGACAACGTTGTTTTTTTTTTTTGCCGCAAATCGTGCGATTTCCAGCTCGGCCGTTGCGCAGCGTACCGGACCGCTTTCTATACGTAATAATGATTCGTTCGTCGCAAACAACAGAAACCGATGTCTGAATGATAATTATCACGATCGTCTCTTATAATATTATATGCATATTATACACACCGGAATCGCGTCTGTTGCACATTGTAATATAATACATTCCGGTGTCGTTCCCGAGGCGGCGGCGGCGGCGACGACGGCGGAGACGCGAGATTTCGCATTTTGGCTCCACACACACACAATATTATTATTATTATTATTATTACTATAGTCGTACGCGTTTTACTCACACGTACTATACACGTGCAATAAAAATCTCAAATGATAATATAATATTATTATTATTATTATTATCGAAATTTCACCGCGTGCGTAATTACGCGCACTGACGCGTTTTAATTAAAACGGTTTGCGCGCCAGACCGGTCTCTCCGCGATATTTATGCGCGTTGTTATTATTTTTATTATTATTATTGTTACTATGCACTACAGGTATTATTATTTTAACACCTACTTGTATAATATTGTGTACGACAAATCGCATGCTACTATTATACCTATACCTACGCAAGCTTTTTAATATTATGAACCTATACATATATATATATGTATATCGATATAATATTATGCGTTATATTACCGCGTGTAGAGTATTGTGTATATTGTTAAATCTTGAATGATTATGTGATAATTAATTCACATTTTCAAAAAGTTTAAAAATCATAAGAAAACCGTACTTAACTCAAAATTGATCAAATTTTTTTGAAATTTTTTTGACATGTTTTCGTAGCTATTTTTAATGGTTGGTGAAAATTTCAAGTCTCTAGCTGCATTAACTACTGCTGCACAACTTCAGGTATTCTCTGAAAATCTTCATTCAGGATACTGTAGTTTTATGGGTACAACAGTAGAGATACTATTACCAAACCTAACAGATTTAATTTTAATGACAATATAAACTGGCACTCACATTTTGGATCGTAACTAAAATTGGACTTAGTATATGAATAAATAAACAGTTTTATTACCTAAATTTTATCACCAGTCGAAATTATTAACTGAGACCTTGTTAGTGTGCCCTCTAAAACAGGCCTACAGGATATGCAAGTGAATACCCTGCATACGCCTTGTTGATTCCTATAATCACGAATCATAATAAAGAAAAGTACGACACAAACTTCTAAATCAGTTTGACCTTGTCATTTATGTCGTCTGAATTTACATATTGTGACGAAGCGTTTTGTATGCGCTCTCGACGTTCTCGTAATAAGTACTACACTTGGTCGTAAGCAACGTAAATCACGGGAATCAAAACAATATAATATTAATTCAAAACCGACCGAATCCAAAAATATTGTATTCACGACACATTCTATCTGATAGTATACAAAAATATTAAAGTGACTTTAAATTATTACTGTAATATTATTTTGTGTGAATATTCACGAGAACGAAAAATATTTGCTAATTTTCCATCAAATTTTAATGTTATGATAATAAAAAAAAAAAAAAAATACAAAAGGTAAACCGTTCAACACTTGTATAAACAAAGCTTTAAAAGGACACTATATATTAAGGAATTTTGATTATCTTATGATGTCAACTTATTATTAGGCACAGAGAATTGTTTTATTATAATCATTTATTACATTTTTTTTTTCTTTAATTGAAAATGTTTTAATTTGTAATTTATAAAGGACTTTTTTTCAAGAAAACGTATCAACAAAAAAATGATTATATTTTCAGATAACCCATGTTGTTTCCTTCGAGCATAATATATTATTGTTTGCTACATATAATACACGTATTTCGGGTGCATAGTGACTGTGATAAAACGCACGCGGATTTCAGTTTTTTCGGCTCCCGATGTACAAACCTGTATTTTCAAGACCAGTAGCCGCGAACGTGCTCTCAGACCATTAATTACTTTATTGCTGAGCCATATTAAGTATTGGAGTGACAGATCAGTTTTTTATTTTAGCACGCACTAGAATAATATACGTGATTATTTAAAGTAGATTTTCGTTTATAGCCCGTGTAAACAAACGTGTGTAAATGTTTTGATAATCATAAATAATAATAATAAAAAAATGTTACAATATTAATATGTTATGTTATCGTAAGCAGTCGTGTTGAGAATATTTTTAAAATGTATAATTGAAATATGCATTTAAACACAAAAAAAAAATATTGATCGCTGAAAACAATTTAAATACAAATGTTATGCATTTAAAAAATATTCTAAATTTTTTAACAAATTAAATAAATTTGGAATACTAAAAATTCGAACTCAAAGTAGGTAAATTAAAAACAAATTCATATTTATAATTTTTATCATAAAATAAATCATAACAATTATTTGCGACACTGAAACGTTAAGTACTGTTGTGTTTCATCTTATAATTAATTTACATAAATGTATTACATCGGTTGACTAGAAAAAAAAAAAAAAAGCAAACTCGTCATTGGAAATGTTCTCGTACTTATGAGAAATTCCGGAAACGAATCAGTTCTCACAGTTTATAGTGGCCGTAAGTCACGTCGTAACAGTGAAAATACACGCAATGGATGTAATAATAATATTTTTGTTTTATTATTATCTACTATCACTGTATCACGAATCGCGTGTTACGTGCATTTAAAAAAAAAAATACGGTTATCGATTTTACATACCTACGTTATCGTTATATTATATTTAGATTTGTATTGTTTTGTCGTAGATTACTCATATTATACTTCTCTTTTTCGTAAGCATAAAATATAATCGATTCACACGGACGTACACAGTTAGTGAAACATATGTTGCGGTAAAAATGAATTATGGCCGTACAGAAGTTGATTAGCTCGTTTTAACATGTACGCGTACATTATTATTATTATTATTATTATTTTCTTGTCGTCGTTATTCATTTGAAATATTTATTATTTTTTTTTTCTCTCATTTTCTTACAAGTAAAGTGTTTGTTCAGATAGTGTTCATTAATTTCGCGTGAAAAATATTCCAGCCAGTTCATTAATAATTGTCGACCAAGTTCATTTGCTCGGTCAGACATCATATATTATTGCAATAAAAACCAAAAGAATTTATTAAGAAAAATATTTATTCAATTTTTCATTAATGACATAGTACATTAGTTACATTAATTATTATTTATATTTATTCTATACTCCGCCACGAAATGCACGATTCATGAATATTAATTGCAATATATTTTAAATTTTAATTATATTAAGTCTTCGACTTTTAGATTCTGAATGGAGCGAAGAAGCTAGTGTTTTTTTTACAATGATGTTTATTTTTTTTTTTTCTGGGTACAACTTTTCGTATAGAAATACTTGTCCAAAAGTTTCGATCAATAACTTTTTGAAACCCGATTTTCCTCTAAATTGTACTTTTAAGAGATCATTTTTTGAATTTCTCAATTCTTCAATGTTTTTTTTGGAAAAAACTACCCAAAATTTGGCAAAAACGACTCGAAAACCATAATTTTTTAATCAGATTTTTTTTTTTTATCACTTGTTGTCTTGGAAATCATTGTCAAAAATCGTAAACTTTTTAAAAAATATATACAAAAAACTGCAGCAAGTCTTATCATTTCTAAAATTTCGATGAATATTTCAAACAGTGTCATAAATAAATGACACTGTTCTAAATGTGTATCTAAATCTAAAAATTAAAATAAATATGTAATCATGAATGAAATAAAAATCTCATATGTTTGATAATGAATAATGATTTTAAAATAAGAGATCTACAAATATTTAAATATATTTAAAATCATTGAAAAAATTGTGTGGTCCTAACTCATAAACTATGAGTGATTTCGTCGTCATAAAAAGTGCTGTTTTTGTCAACGACGGTTTTTGGTCTGAAATTAACACTTTTCATTTATTCAAATAAACACCTAATATACATATTATATAAAATATATAATATACGTCTGTATATATTTATGAGGAAGCTCAAAAACATGTTTTTAGATACCAATAATAACGTTTCCTTACAAACAAATTTAACTTTTATTCGTATAATATGTGGTTTTAAGCATGTGAAATGTTGAAAAATTTACATAAATTTATGTATAATACTATATACGTCATGACGTATGGAAGAAACTAAAAATATTGGCTTTTTTATTATGTCGCAAACGCGATTACGTAGTCGTTTGAACAGAAAACACTGTTTTACAAAACAATGTCTATAAATCGTATAATTTAAAACTCGCGCCATACATTGTTTATGATTAAAAAAAGAAAAAAAAAATGTATTGTTGATTCGGCGGTGACAAAATTCGTGATTTCATCAACGCAGAGCTATTTTCGTTGTCACATATTACACACACACACACACACATCTTAGTTATCCGTAGAAAGTATTGTATATGAAAAAAAAAAAAAAAAAAACATTAAGTCAGAAAATAACAATAATTCTAAATAATAATAACGATACCATAATATAAAATTTTTTCGAATTAAACAGTTTTTAACTGGTAAATATCGGTTTTCGGCCAATTCCATTGAGCACAACAACAACAGTATTATTAATAATATTATTACAACAAGTAACAGCTCACTGACATACTGCACTCGATATGTAATATTATTTTTATTATATACTATTATTATCATTACGACTGCTGTTGTTATTATTATTATATTGTGTATATTATACTATTGTCTATTAGTGGCATACGTGTCTATATCATTTTCCTAGTCGGGTTTTCATTACACGATATTGATATATATATGTATTACATTCGACGTGTTGAAACGTATACTTAGGCGTGCGTGTGTGTGTATAATAAACGCACGTAATTTGGACACTATAATAGTATAATAATACACGCGGGACTGCGTACCGTATGCCAGACAGACGCATTATTATTTAAATTACGTCCTGTTTGAAAAATATTATTATTCGTTAGATCCGTACACACACACACACACACACGTGCAGATGATACTATAGCTGAGTGATCCGTGAAGTGTAAAAACTTTGACGGGTGTGTGTCTTTAACATATTGTTCAATATTCACGGTAGGCACCTCGACCGGATGTTGTTTCATGCTTAACCTTATGGCATAAAATTTTGGATCTTATGTATAAGGATCAGAAGTAAAAACCGAACGTTTAACTCGTTGCAAAAATGTTGAACATAATACTTACACGAATTCCATCGTTCACCGTGAAAAATACACGTTAATAATTGTTTTAACTGTAGGTATTTTAGATTTTGAATGAAGTAAAGAAACTAGTGTTTTTTCGTTTTTCTTTTATTTTTATAATATAGAAATATATATATAAATACTTGTCAAAAAGTTGCGACCACTAACTTCTTGCATAACAATTCGCTTTTATATTAGGGTGACCATATTTAAGATAATAAAATACAGGACAAAAATATTTTTCATAATATTTTTAAATAAATAAGTATTTATTATATAATATGTATATATATTAATGTTTTTGAATCGTGACAACATGTATAATTTTTAAACTACCTATTATAGATTAAATTTAAACACATAAAAACATTATTTTGAAAAACATAAAATAACAAATGAAACTAAATTGATACTTTTTAAAATGTCTTCAAATCCTTCATTTATACATATTGTATACTTTACTTTCCAAAAAAAAAAAATACTTGTTAATTCATTTTACGATTATAATTGATCTAATGGTATCTAAAAGATTTCTAGATTCTTACATTATTTATTTTTTTTACATTTTTTAGACTTGGAATTACGGAATAAAAAGCGTCCTGAGAGAAGTTTTTCAGGACAACGGGACACAGAGCCGAAATAAAAGACAATCCTATATAACACAGGACGTGTGGTCACCCTACTTTATATGGTACTATTAAGAGGTCATTTTTCGAAATTCACAATAGCTTTCTCAAAATTCGACAGTAAAGACTCGGCAACTATTTTTTTTTTTTTTTTATAATCCAAACTATATGAAATATTTCAGTGCAAGAAAATTTCGAAGAAATGAAAAGAAATGTTAACATTTTTTTCTCGTAAAAACTTTTTTACTTTTATCAGTTATTAGAGAAATATAAAACTGGCTGAGTAAAAATACATATTTTTTTTTCTTTTTATAAGGCACCATAACAAACTTCATAATTTTTAAGTTGAATTATCTTGAATAAACTGAAGTTCTGCTGAGAACCTTCTTATAATTTGAAATTTGTTAATAACTTTTTCAAAATTCTTAACCAATCATGTCGTTTTATGTGCACAATAGAAAGAAATATTTCTCAATTAACAACTTCAGTCGAAAATGAATATTTTATACTGTTCAAAACGTATTTGCTTTCATTGGGCTTCTTAGATCAATAACATAGCAACAACGTTACAATATTATTTCAAAAGTCATGCACGGTTAATGCATTTTAATTTTTCCACTACAAAGTTTATTTGCAGGTTTTAACGTTTACCCGTACGTAATATTATTGATTAACTAAAAGAATATATTATTTTCAGTTGACTAATTATTATTAGTAATTGTCCCACGCTAATGAAACTCGATCTCGTGTCGATATTTTTACACGCGTCTATTAGTCTGTAATACTTTGTGTACAAGCGCGTTTTTGTCATAGCAGCAGGCACAGCAGCTGTTGTGCTATTCACAGTGTAATTTAGGTTCCAATCGTTTTCGGAAATTAACTTCGTACGATGGAAATACTATCGTTTTTCAACAATATAATATATATTATTTACGTGACAGTTTTCGACACGATTATTTTGTCGAATCGTTATTCGTCATTATCAATGCCAAGGTTGTTGTTTATTGCTCGCCGTTCCGTTATTCGGTTCTATAATAATAATAATAATAATAATAATAATAATAATTTATTGCGAGACACTTTCTGTTCGACGCGCCAAATCGAACGCGTTGCAAGTGTACAATATACGTATACTACTAGTCAACTAGTGTCATTTTTATTAACCATATTATAACGTGTGTATATATATATATATTATACGAATTTGAGTGTGTAACAACGTCAATATCATTGGCACCGAACGTGGTAATACATAATAATAATAATAATAATAATATGATATTATACACATTAATAATGTATGTCTGTTTTTTTTCTCTCTCCTTTTCATTAAATCGAAAGTTTTCTCCTTCCACGTCGTTTCCATTCGATCTTGTTATCTCCAATTAAACACATAAATTACGTGTTTAATGTCATTCTCATACCAGTAGCGTATCTGAAGCTCCATCAAGGAGATTTGTAAATAATTATCCTTACACATCACACGAACGTTCGGGCTCAGCCCCATAAATCCATTTTTAGCTCCTAAAACGAATTTGAAAATCTTAGAAGTCTTATAATAGAACGCTTGTTTCTTTGTCTTCCAAACTTTTGACAATGATCGCGCTTTTGATTGCTTCTTACATTCAGTCTCCTCGAGCTTATTAAATAAACTATATAACTTAAAAATGTGTAATTATGATAAAAGCAAAATAATTTGATAGTACTATTATTATGAATTTATAATTTATAAATGAAATAGGTATTTCATAAAAAATAATGTATAATAATTTATTTAAATCTTGTTATTGAAAAAATCGTTGTTGTCAATGAAAAATAAATTGAACAAATTTTTACAAATGTTTCTTTTTCACTCAAAATAAAATTTTAAATTAAGTGTTATTCACTCATATTAGTTACAAATATCAAAGTATAAATAGTTACAGAAAATTCGTCTTTTTCTTCTTTTTTTTTTTTTGAAAATGATCCACGGTAGATGAACAATTATAATTATTATAAATCTCGATGAAAAAAAAAACTCCGAGGAGGGGGTGATCCATCCATCGCCTTCCCCTCAAATATGCTACTGATGGAGACGCAGGGGTGCGTGTGTGTGTGCGCGTGCGCGTGCGCGTGCGCGCGAATGGCTATTTGTAAAATATAATACTTCGAGTAATTCGCGGTAAAGGGTTAATAAAATGCTAATCTACGAAAAGGTCGTAGAAAATCGTCATCGATTTAAAGTCGTGTGTGCGCGTGAAGTTGGCAAACCTATAACACGGTTTCTCCGACCCGGGACTAGTGCATTTATACGGCATTCTAATTCTACGGATTACTTACGCGACGAGTTGTCGTAATGCCGTGTAATCACATAATAAAAAAAAAAAACCGGACATACTTCGCACGACGGGTGGGATTCTCTTGACGGGTGTATTGAATTTTAAAGAAACGATAAATCATTCCTTCGATAAAACGATTCCGAACGAGGGAAGTTAATAATAGATAAAAAAAAAAAAATGAAAAAAAAAAAATGTTAGAGAAACGTCCAAAAATTTTTTTCACATTTCCAAAATTTTCTTGCACCAAAATCTTTTTTATGTTATTTTCTATCTATGTTTTAATTTTCATATAGTCCGGGTCAAAATATGATGGTTACCGAGTAGTTTTTGTCAAATTTTGGGTAGTTTTTTCCAAAAAAAATAATTGAAGAATTGAGAAATTCAAAAAAATGACCTCTTTAAAGTACAATCTAGAGGCAAATCCGGTTTCAAAAAGTTACAGATCGAAACTTCGTATTTCCATACGAAATGTTGTACACCGAAAAAAAAAAAATATATCATTGTATAAACACTAGTTTCTTCACTTCGATCATAATCTAAAATATAATGTTCGGTTGCAAAAAAAAAAAAATGAAATAAAAAGTGAAATAAGAACGCACAATCGAAAGCTTAATGCGCATAGTGTCGTATTTACGTCAGGACAAGGAGTTACTTTGGAGTCCTGGAACCCAAGAGTCTGTACTGACCCGAGTCAAATGATTAATATTGTTATAATATTATCTACTTTAGTATTGAATACCAGATATTGAAGAGACCTAACCTAACCCATCGTCAAAAATAATGAAACCCAAACTGTAAATTATTATGTCAATAAAATTTGTTTTTTGTAAGTTTTGATCAAATTGAATGGTTAATTCTTGATACAATACGCTGAAAATGTAATACAATCTTACCCGTATAAATATCTAAAAATCTCAAAATTCGTTAATAAATAATTTATTTTTAAAATTGTCTACAATTTTGGTTTGGATACTATATATATATATATATATTATTGCTTCAGCTTAGGGTTCGAAAATACATATAAGTCAGTGACAAAGAATACGATTTTATTGGAACGAGCACCATCTTGACAATTTAATAACGGACAGGAAACATTTTGTCCAATCACGTAAACCTGTACGTACTACATAAGTGACAGTGCACACGTCTACACGCTTGTATGCTTATATAATAATTACAAGCTATCCGTTTCTGTTTTAAAAACCCGAAATTTTACTTTTAAATAACGACTCATCGATTGAATAAACATTATTTTTGCTGCATATCATTAAAGACAAAATTATGGCTTTCCATAGAACATGGTTGTTGGTATTTAATAAATTTTTTTTGTGATATAAAATATTACCTAAACAATAAAATAAATAAAAATAAGAAAAAAATAACAGTGAAATTCAGCCAATGTAATAATTCGAGATTTCAAAAAACAATTTTCCTTTTTATCCATAAAAATATAAAAGTTGACTGGTAAAAAAAAAAATATCATTTGAATAGCATTGCCGCCCGTACATCAGTGATTCTCTTTTTTTTTTTTGGAATGATGTATCCATTATGATTTAAATTGAAGTGACGGTTTCCTCCTCCCCTAAAAAATATATTTAGTTTTAAATAAATTATTTTAATGTAAATCCAAATAGAATTACATGATTTTACACGAGCTTTTTGGTGAAATTAATTATAATTGGTACAAATATTTTTGTGTTTAAAGTGCTTGTGTCTAAGAATAACCTATAATAACTGCAGATGGATATAAAAAAAAAATAAATACTTGTAAAATATGAAACGGTATTTTATTCTACTAAATTTACTAAGACTCTGTTGTCAGTAGAAAATTGTGATCTCTAAACGGCAGGGGTTACTACTAGGGCATTGTCGAGGTAATTATTTGAAAAAAAAAAAAAAATAGAAGTTATTTTCCTGTCATATTTCGTTAGAGTTCCCCGCCGCCGTCCCCCCGGGGGTCCGCAAATTGGCCACTAGTTAAGCGGATTGCCCATTGCGGATTTATTATAATCTCACTGTGAGGCCTCAACAGAAAGCTTATTCCGCGCGTTACCGTTTGCCAAGGAACATATTATAAAGTATTTACGTATTGTACGCGCGTATGGCGACGTTAGCAGGCCGATAAAATGCACTTCGGTCGATTCTCTCGTACATGATATTAATAATAATAATAATATGTCGTTTTCTGTCTCGGAAACCGGTCTCTCGGCCGGCGACCAGCAGCTGTGTGGAATGGTCGCGCCGTCGCCGCCACCGCGGCCGAGTATAGGAACAACATAACAGTATATTATCATTATTATTATTATTATTATTATTATTATTATGATATTCGTTTTCCCGGTAAATAAAAAATTCACAGAGAATAATGGAAAGTCGTGGCGGCGACGTGCACAATATTCCTCCTGCCGACGACGACGGTTATAATATTATTATGATAATATTACTACCATTATTATAGTAACGTCCAGCGCGCCGGAAGCGGTTATTCAATAAGTTTTTATGTTTTTATATTTATTATTATATTTTGCAGAGTGTACGCTGTATTTTATGCGACGAGCGATCTAATCTCAACGCGAAACAACTTCGGCCTGCGCGCGAGTGGTTTTCATCGTTGTCGTTTTGTCAACTGTCCAGTAAATAAATAAAAATAAAAGTGAGATACACCGAAAAAAAAAACACGAGACATTTAATCGACTATTACTATAATAATATGTTAATTTATTATCATTGTTGCGACGGGTTAAACGACTTGTTTCCGAATGTCACCGAGACGTGTGTCTTCTTCCGAGGAAGTAAAACCGGACGATTAGGACAGGACGTCGTCGTATTACGCGCTAGAGAAATTCGCCAAAAAAAAGAAAAACGTTTGTCTGTTTCTCATAATATGTGACATTAGCGTCGAGTATTTATATATATATATTATTCCTTTTCGATATTCATGTAACGAACGGGCCACACAAGTGACATTCAAACGATTTGTTTTCAATATAACATAACGACTCTAATTTAATAGTATTACAACGAAAGCTTGTTGTTGCAGCTCAGGTAATAATATCATCGTGTGTTTACTTCATTTAATTTGTTATTATTATTTATTTAATTATTACATAGAGTTTTGTAGTACCCACTAGAACGCGTGAGTTTGGAGAAAAGGCCAATGGAAAAAAAAAAAGCCGGACATACTTCGCACGATGGGTGTACTTCGCATGACGGGTGGTATTCACTTGACGGGCGTATTAAGTTTTAAAGAAACGATAAATCATTTCTTCAGTAAAACGATTCTGAACGAAGGAAGTTTATAATATAAGAAAAAATAAAAATTTTCGAAAAATGTCCAAAATTTTTTTTCATATTTTCAAAATTTTCTTGCGCCAAAATCTTTCTTATATAATTGTCTATCTATGTTTAAATTTTCATATAGTTCGGATTAAAAAATGATGGTTTCCGAGTCGTTTTTGTTAAGTTTTGGGTATTTTTTCCAAAAAAAAAATTAAAGAATTGAGAAATTCTAAAAATGATCTCTTTAAAGACAATCTAAAGGCAAATCCGGTTTCAAAAAGTTATTGATCGAAACTTTTTGACAAGTATTTCTATACGAAAAGTTGTACACAGAAAAAAAAATAAATAAACATCATTGTAAAAACACTAGCTTCTTCACTTCGCTCAGAATCTAAAAATGACCTCTCAAAAGTACCATATGGGTTCGATTTTGATCTATAAAGTTACTGATCGAAACTTTTGGACGAGTATTTCTATACGAAAAAGTGTTCACAGAGGAAGAAAATAAAAGCTGGACATATTTCGCACGATGGGTGTGATTCTTTTGACGGGCGTATTGAATTTTAAAGAAACGATAAATCATTTCTTCAATAAAACGATTCTGAACGAGGGAAGTTAATAATTTAAAAAATGTTAGAAAACTGTCCAAAATTTTTTTTCATATTTTCAAAATTTTCTTGCGCCAAAATCTTTCTTATAAAATTTTCTATCTATGTTTAAATTTTCATATAGTTCGGATCAAAAAATAATGGTTTCCGAGTCGTTTTTGTCAAGTTTTGGGTATTTTTAAAGTACAATCTAAAGGCAAATCCGGTTTCAAAAAGTTATTGATCGAAACTTTTTGACAAGTATTTCTATACGAAAAGTTGTACACAGAAAAAAATAAAATAAACATCGTTGTAAAATCACTAACTTCTTCACTTCGTTCGGAATGTAAAACGATAGGAATTCAGTCGGGGACGTTAACACCGACGACCTCCCCGAGAATCTAGCTCCGAGACGTGCACACAAAACGGGAGTGGTATTTTTTTTTTTCCACTGAAGTCCAGGTATAACGTCGAACGAACGTAGTGACAAAAAAAAAAAATCACTACTGTAACCGTTTTCCGCGCCGCGGCACGTCGTCGTCGTTGTCTCGTTTGTGCGCAATTATTATACCATTATCGTCCTCCGACGTCAACGCACCGTGAAACGAGAGACACTGCTGGCGTATTGTACGTTTAGGTGTAATAATAGTAATAATGCCAAAAAAAAAAAAAAAAAAAACGAATCCACTACGAATCACTACGATATCCGTCTCTCCTTCCCGTCCCGTCCCGTCCCTCTAAGACCGATACTACTGACCGCACATCCGTTCGTCCGCGAATCGATAACACCTATATTATTAACGTCATGGCTGTGACTTGAACGGAAATGATCAGTGGATGTGGTTAGGTTAGTGCGCGCGGAAGACGTGAGCGAGCGAAGGAAAACCGTCATCGTTGCAGCGAACGACGAGCACGAGGACGAAAATGGTTTCGTAGGTGACATAATATTAGTATAGCACACGAAATGTTTTTTGTATCGTTATCTTCTTAATAGAATCTTAGACGAACACTTCTACTACTCTGTCAATAATGATATTACAATATTATACTATTAATAATAATTAGTTCCAATGGTAATATCACATCAAATGCGAATGAAAACATATGACATGCAGATCCGTAGCCAGGAATTTCGTACGGGGAGGGGGAACTTATTATATTAAAATCGACTGCTTTATTGGAAAATACTTTTTCAGCAATATTAGCATAATTACTGACTTTGTCTACACGACTTGCAAATTTCCATTTTTTAGTACAGTTTTTTCACTCAATTTTCTTATTTTATTTTTAATATCTTCTTCTGTGTAAAAATTTTACTATGAAAGTTGAGAATTCCTGAGAAGCGAAGAATATCCGAATTTTTTCGATATTTTATTGTTTAAAAATGATTAATTTGTTACGGTAAATAATCGTTTGTAAGATTAAGAAAAAATGTATTTAAATAATACAAGAATACATTTTCTTAAAAAAATAAGTGATAAGTTGTGTTATTTTAGCACAAATTACAGTTTTAGAATTTTCATAACTGATTGTGATTTTACAGTTTAAAAAGTGAAAAAAATAGAAAATGTTATGTTTTATTTAGTTAAATTTGTTCTGAAAAGTGGATTTTTCATTTACGATGAAAACGTAAATAGCTTAAAATTATTTATTTAAAAAAGATGATGAATAGTACTAAATACTTATCTCGTAGATAAGTCGAACACACTAGGTACCAATAACTGAAAACACAGCGTGTGGGGAAGGCTATAGCCCTCTCAGGCCCCTCTCCCCCCTTAGATGCGCCACTGATATCACGTCATTTAGGCTGTTTTTAGACTGTGAAATACAACTAGTATTTAAATAGTAGTACCTAAAGTTATATTTGCATATTCGGTCAAAAGATGTTACACGCAGACCAACTGCGATACACACATTTAATAATTGTGGGTAATTAAATTTCGTCTCTGTGATTATTTTTATTTTATCCGCTGACATTTTTTTCGAAACTCGTCGTGAGATACAACGTACTCATTGCTTTTGTAAAATTACTCGTTTTACATGTATTATAATAAAGTCTTGTGTAAAATATGTATGCAGTATACACACACGCGCGCTTTTCAACAAATATTTTGTTACATATTATTATCTAATACATTATACTTGTAAATACACATGCATAGATCTACACATTATTATAATGTCTATAGCACGTGTAGTCAAACAAATTTTAGTTCATTGAAGTATACGTATATATATTCGTGTTTGAGGTATATAAGTATGTACACCTCAAACACGAAAATCAATGTTTACATTCTCAATTCGTGCAAAACATGACCTAGTGCAGCACCTAATTATTATTAGATCGTGATTTATATTTTTTTCATTTCATCATTCTGACCGGGTGGTGTAACCTATTTCTTTTATGCTCAACGTTCTTAACACACATATACATACGTATATTCTGCAGTAGTTTTTATAAATTTTACACTACTATAAACCGTGGTAGTTTTATTTTCATTTCGTTTACACGAGTCTCGTATTGTTTTTGAAACAAGTAGTAAAAACGCGATTTTGCAATTTACATCACAATAATAATACACTTAACTTAACGCGGAAAACCGTGTTCTCTATTTCGACTCATCGTTTCGCATTTAAATTCTCTATGCTAGACACCGATAAAACGATTCCCGCAGTAAACATACACAATAAAAACTAAGCCCGAAGGGGAACAAAAACAAAAAAAAAAAAAAAAAAAAAAAAATACGCACTAAACGACATCATATAGTATTATAACGACTTTGCTCGGAAAGCATAATGACATAAACCTTCAACCCACATTTTTCGAGGCGGTTCTTATCGAATGTCCGCACAACAGAGTTCACGATGAAAATGTATTAGATACGCCAAATTTTGCCGTCGTCGTAGTCGAGTATACAAGCATTTAACGGTTTAATAACACGCGATTTGTACGACGGGGTTCGTTTCGACAAAACTGCGGCGCAGAATTATTAAATCCACGATGTCTTTAACGATAAAATATATTTTCATCGCGCGTTAATAACGTTGTCTACACGCGGTGAAACATTTCTTCTTTTCCAAAAACAGTTTACGAATGTATTGAAGGAGAAAAACAAAATTCGCTTATATCCGTAATTGCAATAAGTACCATTTATTTTAATGACGGTACGCCATAATATAAATTTCAAACGCATTTCTCTGACGTTATAATAAAAACCAACACTCTATTAAACAACGGGCAGTAGATTATCGTTGAAGAGAGCATTCAGCACGTCACATTACGCTTTGGCCACGGCAAATTTAATAACGCGTTTTAGCGTTTATAATAATATGTAATATGCAAAATGTTTGTCGAGATGAAATTCTACGTGAAACAATAAAAAAAAAAAAAAAAACGAAAACGATCGTATAACCCAAATTTATGTGCGAAACATTTCACACGAACGAAGGCCGACGGATAAGAATAAAAATATATTAAGCCGAGTACGTATATATATATATTATGTATTACACGGACGACGGTATTGTGATATTATTATTATGCAGAAGTATTATATTATTATTATAGTGTGTATTTTGTCCGAGAGAATAACTAGAAAATGCATTGTTTTACATTATGAAATAGTGTTGCTTTATTTGCTATTAATTTAAACTGACCTATAACGGTAAACTAGTATTAAGACTTTACATAATTAATTAGCTTTTCATTAACCTTTATTACGAAATATATACATAAATATCCCAATATTCGATTTGTTCAGCCCCGACCGCGAGCATTCGGATAAAATGATTTATACCTATATCATAATACCACAGGTATCGATTATCGAACGTCAATGGACTGGTAAAGTGTTAACGAATAATATAAAATTATTTTTATATCTCGCGCGAGTGGATAGAAATCATATTTTTTGTTGTTATGTAATCTTCTTGGTCGTCCGCTCGCATCTACAACATCACCGTGCATTTCTATTCCACAAACCAAAAAAACTGATGAATTTAGGTAAAACACGTCTCACTTTCGAAAATCACTGACGGTTTTGAATAGACGCGAGAACGGAAGCGGGGGGGGGGACGTGAGCAGCAATTAGGGTCCAAGGACTAAGATTTTCTGGCGATCGACACTTAAGATCAAGGCGATTTAATGAATGGTTATAACTGTTAATAATATACATTGCTTTTTCATAAACAAATAACATATTATTTTTCAATTCGTATCATTATCGTTGTCGCTCAGACAATTCATTTACCGTTTATTAATGATAAGTCCACAAATTGTCTTCTGAATTACGGCCGCTACAACTGTACACTAGTGCCATTAGCATAATTACGCGATGGTGTCATGCCAGTGATTTTTTTTTTCCTATTCGTACCAACGACCCCGGAAAATGTCGAGTTATGAATTGGCCACAAGGCTTAATAGCTACGATGTGTTTTTCAACACAGTTCTTTGTATAAAAATGCAAATAAAACTTGGAATACAATATTAAAAGTTTCATTCCTATTCAATATATTATTATAATAATAATTATTTTCTTTATGTAGTCTAATGTGGTGGCGATTGCGATTGTTCGTTCGACTAAAGTTCCTGATTGAAGTTTTCCTGTGATTTTGTTCAAATGACGTATTAGTTAAATCGGTTGTCAATATAATAAGGTAATATAATATATAATTGATACCTAATATGAAATAATTTATTATTTTCCGACATAATGATTATCCTTGTCTTGCGTTTAAAACTACTTACTGATGAGACTTGGCGTGTCACTCAAGTAGCAATATCAATATTGTTATTGTCTATTTATTTATTTCAATAGATAATATTTTTGTTCGCGTATTGATAAGCAGAAAGTTTAATTCTCTTGTTTAGATTATTGTGTACAAAATTTGAAAGTAAAAGAAAAACTTATTTTTTTTAAATATTTTAGTTGACTTACTAAATAAATTCGTTCCTTTCTTGAATAAATAAACAAAAAAAAAATTGAACGTTTAAACAGTATTATAATATTGTGTGTTGTCACGTTTTCTGCTTATATTTTTTTAAATTACATAAAATCGAGCACTTTAAGATTTTTCTAGGTATGGGAATGAATTATTTAATTTTAGTTAACGATCATCAAAACCGTTAGTTTTATCGTTATTATTATATTAGTGTTTTCGTCAGAAGATGTTCACATAGTTAGAATGTCGAGGTCATTAGTTCTAAATAAACAGTTAACGAGTCTCCGTGCTGGAGTGGCCAAAGGGAATTATTTGTTCCTAAATTTAGAAACCCCTCAACTTTGGTTCATCTTTTTGTATGAGACAAAACACACATGTAAAGACTTTTTGCATTTTTAAAACATTTTATTTGTAATTCAAAGTTTGTTTTTGTTAACGCTGATAATATTGTAATACAATAATAGGATTAATAATATCAGCATAAACTTTTTTTACTTCTCCGCTTGTCCCGTCACATAATTTTAATCCTAATTGAGCGTTCGTGCAGTAATCTCCGTTTGCATTTAGGTCGTACTTCGGGGTGGTTTAACTACATATAACAACGTCAGTTTTATTTAGCGGATTTTTGGACGGCTACGCAAATCGATATTAAAGGGGCACGAAAATTGACGGTTAGTTTAATAAACACTGATGTCAGAAATTTCAAAACACTATTCGACACACTTCAAATGCAAATTCATTTTTCATATATACCCTGGTCTAATTTCTAACCGTTAAAAAGGGTAAATTTATTTGTTTAACATTTCCCCCGTCAAAGTTGATAAGTATATAAGTATAGGTACTCGAAATAATTTTAGGTATACTTGGTAATTGTGCTATAAGAAATTTTGATGAGCTTCTTCAACAATTTTACCTATTCAGTTTCCCTACGGTCTTAAATTTCTGGAGGTATGATTTTTATAGCAAAGAACAATGAATTATCTACTATGACCAAGGCTTTGCATCCGATTATTAGAGTTTTTGGTGTCTTTGGAATTCGGGTGTTGGAACACCACAATATAAAACAAAAGTTAATATTCAGAAGCTTATAGACTCATTTGGGTTAATACGAGTGATTAGTGTTGTCTTGTTACCTATAGATACATCAAATGTTGTCGAGTGTTAAGTGTGGCAAATTCTCACCCCAAAATGTATAATGGCATACCACGACAGCCGAGCTATAGAAAATTTCAAGAAAAAATAAAACCAAAAATTCATTTGTATTGTTTTAGGGTTTTTTAAAGAAAAAAACAATCAATGATGAAATAACATTTTATCAATTTAACGTGAGGTGTTAATTTTGAAATTAAAATATTTATTCGCATTATTGGTTAATAAGGGTGCTTTTCAATAAAACTTCATGAGGAGTATGAGGGTTTCGTGCGTTGAAAATTTCAAGGATTTTTCGCGTTCGGGTTGATTCGGGTGCAAAAGCTGCTCCAAGACGATTCATCGTCTACGAACACATTTTGCCAGTCACCCTGTGTACTGCGTTCAAACGCATAATAATTTGGCCTCTAAAAATTCAGATCACACTTTTCGAAACGGCTATAGCGAGCGAAGCACACGATAATCCGATTACCGGCGGCAATGGGCTGCAGGTGCCGGCAGGTGACACGCGTCACGGACGTGTGCACACTGTATACCGCGTGTACATCTGCTGCAACGGCAGCAGCGACGACACATAAGGGTCACGATAAATCGATACGGGCCCCTAAGTGTGTTGCGTAACTCGCAACCAAGTACAACCAACGCCGACGGATCCGTTATAACGTGTAATGCGCAAAATAATAATTGTAATCCTACAGGGTGGGGGGCACTGAAACGGACGATTTAGAAAAAAAAAATTTTCTCAATAGCAATTTGACATGAGAATGTTTAATGGATATTATTAGTTTTAAAATAAAATGCCATTTAGTCAACATGGAACAGTGGAGTGGTAAACAATGCGCTTATGCGATAAAATTGTAGTTGTTACAAAAATAACGACAGATGTGTGGCGGCGCAGCAATTCCCAATATTTTCGAAATTCTAAATTCAACTCAAAATTGGTCCAATGTTTTTGAAATTTTTATGAAGTGTTCTAGTGATCATTTTTAGTAATTTTTGATAGTTCCAAGTTTTTAGCAACATTATTTTTAAACTTATATTAAAAAGTAATTTTAAATTTTACGAAAATTCCGGTAATTGAATATTTTGCTGTTCTTTATCAATTTTTCGACAAATTTTCAACGTTTTTCGAAAAAGTATTGAGAAATTGGAAAAATGACCTCTTTAAAGTACCATCTGGATGTGATTCGAAATTTATAGAGGTACTGATCGAAACTTTTAGACAAGTATTTCTATACGAAAAAGTGTTCACAGAAGAGAAAAAAAAATAATAAAAAATAAATATCATTGTAAAATTATAGGTTACATCGCTCCGCTCAGAATCTAAAAAAAAAAGCCGGACATACTTCGCACGATGGGTGTACTTCGCACGACGGGTGGTATTCTCTTGACGGGCGTATTGAATTTTAAAGAAACGATAAATCATTTCTTCAGTAAAACGATTCTGAACGAAGGAAGT